>JABBWL010000599.1:0-21954 GCA_016758765.1 Suillus cothurnatus | reverse complement strand
TACTGCAGCAATCCTGGACGCTGTGCCTCATATGAACCCTAATGACAAATTGGCAGTTTTCACTGACAATTTGAACACTGTGGCAATGTTCAACACCTTGGCAGCCCTTCCGCCTTATAACTGGATGTTGATATCCGTCGTTGATGTTTTGTTGGCGTCCAAGGTTGATCTTAGGGTCTTTTTCGTGCCAGGGCAACATAACACGGTCGCTGACTGCCTCTCTTGCTGGAATAACAGCGATGCTATACGAGCCTCTGAAGGCTTGTTAATTTCACCTTTTCAACCCCCTCGGAATTCGCTGGGGGCAGCCAAAAAATGATCACACTGTCCGCTAATGCCAGGCAGCCCGAAAGGGCGACCTGGTCCTTGGAGCGTTGACATGCACAAATTCTGCTTTGTACATGGTCATAGACATATTTTCATCTAAGTTTCTACCCTATACAAGCTCCTAATAATAGTCCACTATACTGTCCTGAATTTCCTAATCAAAGGAGAATTTTATTCAATAATTTCTGAGCCTACAAACATTACTTTACAACTTATCTCTTCATAATAATACTTATCTTGGTCAGAAAACAGCTTCAAAACCCTTTAATTTTCATTAGTCAGCAATTTCCCACACCTTTCATAATTTTTTCACACATTTTCACATCTTTTGAGATACTTTTACAGAAACACCCCAACATCTAAAATATTAGCAATTCTACATCTGGACATAGTTATGTCTATGTAGGGAATTTTGCTTTGAAGAATTGTAAACAAACACAACATCATTTGAGTAATGTGTTGTCTGTAAATATGAACAAACTCAGAATTAAGGTATTCAGTAAAAGAGCACTAAGGATGTCTATTTTAGGGCTAGTGGCTAGAGCACAGCAACTAGGCAGTGCAAAAGTCTTGGCACACAGCCAAAGTACAGCATTCAGGCAGTGTAAAGTCTTGGCACACAGCCTTTCAAGCACTTTACCTGAGACTTCCAAATTAGGTTAGCTCTGCACAGGAAGCACTGCTACTTGACCCAAGGATGCCAAATATGGGTTCCTCTGCCAAAGTGCTTCATAATACTTTATTCAACAATTCTAGGTATTTTACTTGTATACCAATAATTTCTAGCATAGCCACCAGTAGAGTAGTATATAAGGGGCTCACTTTCTCCCCTTTGAAATAACAATACCCATCTTTTACACCTAAGAATTAGTAGGGGAATCATAGGGAAAATTCCCTAGGTTCTCAGTGAGTGAATATCTGAGTGACTATTTGAGAGAAATATTAAGTTATTTCCTCCATTCCTTTGACATCATTTGCAACATCATACAAGGCATCTGAGGCCACATCTGAGCCATCTTACACAGTACATTCCAGGTTCTCTTTTAGACACAGAAACAGTTCTGTGGGGAGAATATTAGTATTTTCAGCAATTAGGGAAGACAAATAAGGCTTGCAGTCAGTCAACAATATTAAGAGCTTGGCCACTTAAGACTACATCAAGAGGGTGTATTCTGTTCTGGTCTGCGTCATACTCATCGTGAGTGCCTGAGCAGCAGAGGGTTGGTTTCGAAGTCATGTATTGGGTCGTCTTGATAGTGCCTGATCTTAGTTTGATCTCCATTGTTGAGGATAAGGAATATCCAAGAAGAATATAGCTTTAGGTCATTATATTCTGTTGCACCATTATATTCAGAGAAGTCATAGCACTGCATCAAGCCAGTTATTGACTTAGCTTAGTAGAAGATCATAAGCACTGCATCAAGCCAGTTATTGATCTTATTTTCCCTCCACCTTTAGTCACTAGTGTTTTGCTCAGAGAACTCAACAAACCTATTCCCCACGAACAACCACGTTATCGACCGTTGGTAATTGTCTGAACCGTTGACCGTGGTAGGATATTGAAATTGGTGATTTTATTGCTTTTCATATCCTAGTAAGACAGCGTTTTATTCTGGAGCGTTCCCTGTCTTTCGGCTTCGATTTAGATCCAACTACAATTCGGGCGTATTCGTTGCATCTTAACTCCTATCTCTCATTCTGTGTGGCTCACAATTTTCCTGTGGAGCCCACCATCGACACCTTATCCTTTTATGTTGTGTATATGTGCCATTACATTCAGCCACGCTCGGTTGAATGCTACCTATCCGGTATTGTCAGCCAATTGGAACCTTACTATCCATCTATCAGGGAAATTCGATAGTCTCAGCTAGTACGGTGCATGTTGAAAGGGTCTGCTCGACGGTTTGGCAGGCCAGTTGTGAGGAAGCAACCTCTGTTGAGGGAAGACTTAGTTCGTGTTGTGGAGTCTATGCAATGACCTTTCTCTTTCGATGATCATCTTTGGATAGCCCAGCTTCTTGTTGGTTTCTTTGGTCTTATGCGCCTGGGCAAATTGGTGTGGCCTGACCAGCTTGAGCTGCAAGATTATGCTAAGTTGTCTCAGAGTCACTCAGTTTGTTTGGGTGACAGTTATTTCTCGTTTCTCCTTCCTCATGACAAGGCCGATATTCGTTTTGAGGGAAATCAAGTCGTTATTCAACATTCTTCTGGAATGGATGATCCCCTCGCTCCTTTCCTAGCATATCTCAAGATGAGAGATTTTTGGTTTCCTCTCCAACCTTTCCTTTGGTTGCAAGTCAATGGGAAGCTGCCCTCTTGTGCTTGGTTTATACGGTGTCTCCAGCATTTCTTTGATACCAGCATTGCTGGACACTCTTTGCGTGCTGGTGGCGCTACCTCTCTCGCTGCAGCTGGTGTACCCCCAGCCAGCATACAGCGCATCGGGCATTGGCGCTCGGATACTTGGGAGCGTTACGTTCGCAAAAACCCTGTTTTGCTACAGGCTCTACTTTTTCATGGCCGTTCGTCGATTCATGACGTCCAGGCTTAATTCAGTGCGTCTCTTCCATCTCTGCATTCACTTATATTTTTTCTTACATTTTTTCTTATTTTTATTTTTCTTTATCCCTCCCTTCCCTCCCTTTCTTAATACACCGTTATAGCGGTCGAGACTGTGATTTTTTGGAGGGGTCAGTCTGTTTTTTCTGGGTGGTTGCGCATCTTGATCCATGTATTATTATTATGGTTGTGGTGTTGTCTTGGTTTTCTTTTGCCTAGCGTATCGACGCGTTTGTTCAGGCTCACTTGTCATGTATTATTAGTCACAATCTTCATAAGGCTCCCTGTTGTCCGCAGGGAGCCGTTTTTGCACCGGCTATTTGCGCTCCGCGCTTCCTCTGCCTTCCGCACGGGCCAATTAGTTGGGTTTAATGTAAGTTATACGAGGTTTTGTCGGCGACATCAACGATGACTGGGTTGTTGAGATTGAAAAGGGCGACAGCAGCGATAAGGAATCGAGCAAGCGCTTGAGGACATTGAGAACGCATTTCAAGCTCAGGCACTTGAATACAGGCTGCTACCTCTTCTCGCACAAAGTGAAACTCCCCGAATGGGGTTTTGAACAACAGGAGGTCACGTGTAACAAGAACGCTGTCAAAGCCAACTCGTTATGGTACGTCGAGACTGCTGCAAAGCACCCACAATGTAAGGTCTCTGTATCACCTTTCATTGGGTATGTTCTCAGAACTGCTTCTTCATAGTACCGACCGATGCTCCGAAGGTCAATTACAAGATTCCTGGATTCTTGTCCAAGTTCTGGGAGCTGCAGCAGGTCATGTGGACAACCAATGCTGGATTAACTGACCGTCACATGTATGACTCTCGACCTCTGACCTGGCCTCGTCTTCGCCGTGGTATTGTGAGTTATACGATTGAAATTGTGATTTATGTCTGATTAGTTGTATTTCAGAATTTCTGGGTCAAGGATCATCGCTAGATCTACCTAATCGGTAATCCATTTGTCTGGTGGTCGAGCACGGCTTCGGTCATCATATATATGATCGTCAGAGGTTTCCTCCTACTTCGCGCGAAGAGAGGATATCGCGATTTTGACAATAGTGAGGATTAGTGCGGTTCGGTCTCGTGTTAAGCTGATCCAGGTAACCTGCTTTAGCCAAGGTTGTCAAGTATGATTCCCTCTGTGGTTTTCTCTTTGTCGGGTATTGCATGCATTACTTCCCTTTCTTCCTCATGGGCCGTCAGCTCTTCCTTCACCACTACTTCCCTGCGCTATACTTTGCAGTTTTGCTCAACTGCGCTGTTTTCGATCTGGCCACATCGACTCTACGACCAAAGATTCGGTTACAGATCGCTGCCATCCTTATGATCATAGCGATCATTACCTATTCGAAGTTTAGCTCCTTGACGTACGGCAACCCCTGGACGAAAAAGAAGTGCACGAACGCACAGTGGGTGAAGACTTGGGACTTTGCCTGGTAAGTCTTGGAAGTTGTGTCAGGAGTTTTGGTTTTGACGAGCGTTTGTTAGTAACGAATTTTTTGACGAGGTGGGTTTTATCTAATCTATGGGGCACTCTGGTTTAACGTCAAACAGTACTCTCAGTATTCAGGCGTCACTGTTCCTACTTTGAACCGGACCACCCCAATGGCAACCATTGGCGGTGAGCCTGGCGGACGCGCGGCCATCGTGGTCGAGGACAAGCTCGGGCAAGACGGGGCCGCGTCGCCTGAAGACGAACATGGCACCGCCGTCCCTATTGGTGTGCCAGAGCCCGGGCGGGATGTATTTGCTAAGGATAAACAGCAGGAAATCAAGAGCCAGAGGATTGCGTTACCAGATGTGCCGGTTGTTAATGTGGATGAGAAGGAGATTAGTGTGGTGGCATTTGAACCGACCAGTGCAGTGTCCGAAGTAGTGGCCGAGGAAAAAGAGGATGTTAAGGTGCAAGCAGGTGACGTGAGTGCTACCGGTGAGCCAAAGGATCAGGCACATCCTGAAGTCATCGGCATCCTGGAAAAAGAGAACGAGGTGAAGCTGGATGTTGATGATCATCGGAAATCTCATGGGCCTCTTGACCATGAGGAGGCTATTGCAGATCAGGTGGCGCATGAGTTGTATCCTGAGGCCAGGGACACTGAGTAAAATATTTTGGAATCTGTAATTGTTGCTATAGATGTGTTCAGTGGTGTTTCCCGGGTCGGTCGAGTAGACCACTAGCATACGGTTATTATGCCCATTACCAACAAATCATCTATTCATCAATGATGCCGTAATGATAGGTTGTAACACGCTGCCCCTACATCACATGTAATGGAGCCCTGTATAGACCATTCATGATGACCAGCTGATTCGAGTCAGAACATTATAAGATCCTGCAATGGGCGTCAAAGGCAATTACCAGAATTACATTCGAGAGCAATATGGCATGTCGCGAATGTAACTGTCTGCACCTTCACAATGATTGCATTGATTGTCGTAGTTGTAAAGGACACGAGGTTTGAATGTTGGGAATCTGTAATTTGTTGCTAGATGGGTCAATTGAGTGTTGACATTCGACGATGCTGGCAATCCACTAGCACATGATTATCATGCCCCCATTCATTCATGATATAGCCCGATTCCAGTCAAAACGGCATCGAACAATTATGGGTGCATACATGTAACTCAGGAGATCAGGTATTCTTCATCCACAATGTGTACACTACAATATCTCTAGTGTCCTGATGTCTATAACATCACGAATAGACGCAATGTCTTCGACTTGTGCGACTATGACATGATCTGACGCAATTCTCTTGTATTCTCCACCGCGTTGCTGTGCTAGCAAAAATGCGCTGAACGGCTGTCCAAGGCGAGCAATTAATCGTAATGCCTGTAATTGAGACTCTGAATCAACCGTCTCTTTTTCTCCGAAGGGCACAATAAGAATATTATCTAACGGAGATCCAGGTGAAGTCTGGTACTCTTCCATGCTCTGCGAGGAGTCGGGAGAAGGGGGATATTCTGCGTGGCTGGGAAGCTCCGCAAAGTCGGGTAGCCCGAGGAGATCACGATTCCATGGACGAACAAGATAGAATGTTTGCAGAGCGGGTCTCCCAGGCCAAAACTGGATCAGCCTGTCCTCCGTGGTGATCAACAAATCATGAAGCCCTTTGGCCTTGACTTGATACGTGAAATTGGCCCCCTGGTTTTGACCAGGCCTCCCTCTGACTTCGGTGACAAGGAATGCGATGCAAGGCAGATGCAGCCGGCGGTGCGCAAAACGAGCAGCCCTCAGGGAGCCAAGCTCACGGTACAATCCCCAAGCCATCTCTACAACCACATCATCTTGTAGCGATGAGACCGCTGTCTGGATATCATCTTCGGAAAGAGATGACAACCATGGCGGAGCTTGATACGAAGAGATGTCTGCTGGCAAACAGCTATTGAATTCAGATGGTTTCCCGATCCAGTCAAGCACACTGACGTCGCCCGAATGAGCAACAATCTCCTGCAAGAGCCGCCCGAGCGCGTTTCGCTTGTTCTCACCATACATTACGGGTAGGTGGACACCGAAGATGCCAAATAATGAGTACGCTATGTCTTCCTGCAATGTGGTGATACGTGTCGATGCCCATTGGAGTTTTTCTCGGGGGCTTTTCATCCCTGGACGGAAGGTGACGATTGACTGTAAATCAATGCCTGTAGCATCCCCCAGCTCCCGCATAATCGCAGTAGACTCCTTGTGGTTGGTAGAGTGGTAGTCGAGGTATAGAGTCCAATCCTGGCGATAAAAAAGAATGACTTTAGGAGCCAAGAATTCTTGGACCGTCCATCCTCTCTTATTCCAGACACTCCTGGCCAACGTACAAGACTTGGATGAAGGCAGAACGTCCGACAGATAGACGATTGTAAGCGCCGAGTTGTGATACCAAACAAACATGGAGTTGACCGATTTTTGGAGCTCGACATTGTTTGTCTGGTCAATGCAACACGTGTCCATCCATGCCCATAAGAAGCCTGCATCACGAGTGATTTCGCAGAATGACTGCAATTTCGTGATGTTGTCAACCGATTCCAACTCGTACACGGCCTTGTCTTGGATGTCGTGCAGCAGCGGCTCCTTTTCTCCCCACCTATGCGATAGCATGACCCAACGGAAGTACATAGCCACCACGTCTTGGATGTGCTCCAATTGGAGATCTGCATTATTTATGATGGATGCCAACAGCTCCTTGTATTCTGCACTCGTCTTGAAAGTATGTGTCTGGGCCGCTCGATCACATAAGCGCCCATTGGATGTATTGATTAGACGAAGTGGGGCATTGTCGAGGTGAGCATGAAGAACTTGTCGAATAGCACTTTCTGCTTCGAATGGACTGATACAATGTTGGTGCAGTTCTGGACAAAGAGTCAAACATTTTGATGCATGCATTATTCGGAGCTTACTTTGTAATTGCGGTTCGGGAGCCTCATCCAGTTTTAGCAACATGATTTGGAAAGCCTCGATGGCCTCATCATAGTATTGCGCGCCATGAAGCGCCTCGTGCTTCAGCAGGTATCCAAGATAAGCCGAAGGATTTAGCTCGATGACCTGCGTATGTCTGAAATGAGCGTGGTCAATTATGAAACAGATATCATCGCACCTTTTCCGCATCTAGAAGTGCATCCTCCCATAGCATTTTCAACAACCTCGCCTTACTCCGGTTCGCAAAGATGGTATCGGTTGCAGAGTCCAGCTCGATCGCTGCCGAGTATAGTTCAATAGCCCGGTCGTAGTCCTTCTCAGCCAAGGCAGCATCTCCACTCGCAGCAAGCTCAGTAACTCCATTGGCAGCATAGAGTGCGTTGCATTTTCGCATAAAAGCTAATTTATATGCGCATGAGGATTGTAGCCCAGGCGATATTAATTAAGACTTGCTAGTAGACCATTCAAGGCAGTTCGCCTTCGTAGTTCCGTCACTCATATCCATCATGTATCGGTGCGACTCGACTGCTTCTCCAAGCCGACCTGCGCGAAGGAGTGCATCGCACTTTTTCTGGTTTGCATTTTCCCACAAGGACTTGAGGTCCCACCCAAAGAGCTAGACAAAGTCCGCCGTTAAGTATGAGCAAACAGTCACAGTCGTATCGTGTTCACGTACAATCACAAAGTCTTGGTATTTAGAATGAATGTCCACTTGCGATATAAAAGCACAGGTCTTGACAGCTGCAGTGAAGTGGTCAGCAGCTTCGTTGTGACGCCTGCCGTTCAAGGCATTGGTACCCAGGTGGATGTATAGATATGCCTGGTGAATGGAGTTGAGAAAAACTGGTGTCACGCAAGAACGGGTTCTGCAGAGGTCACAGAACACATGACACTCACTTCCACGACACGACATGCAAGAGTGTCGATTTTGGGATAAATAGCAACCAACTCTTGGACCCGTAGTATTGCATCCTCATGCTGATTTGCATTGAAAAGTGCAACGGCCTGAGACTGGTTGAAGCAAGAAATACACGAAAAGAAATTGGTACCCTTGCCTTAATCAAGAGAAGGAGAGTGGTGTCTGAATCACTGTTCGTGAACACAGATGCGAGGTCAAATGCCCTTATCGCATCCTGGAGGTGATTTTTTCCGCACAAGGCAATGCCTTTGGAGATATAACCTGTCAGTGAGGGGTGAAGACTGACAGACTGCGTCATTATGAAAGTTAGCAGGGAGTTCTTGATGGATCAGCGAATCGCACCTGAAGTGCGTCTTCAAGCGCATGGTCCCAGTCATATTTCCGCGCCATAACAAATGACCGATTTGCGTAGGACTGGTGGTTGTTGACACCACTAGCTTGAATCTCTTTCGTTAACAGCTCTTCAGCGGTTGACAAGTCCCCAGTTATGCACGCGTTACGGGGTTCCATGTTCATAGTGAGGATATGTGGTAAGTCTCCAGTTACGTATAGGCCACGGGATGCCACGTCCATAGCAAGAATCTCGCCAGAAGTGCTCGCTCGTATCTCAGACACCAGGGGGCGCACCTCTGCTTTCTGAAAAGCTTCACGGATGTGCGTTTGCGTATTGCTAGTGAGCAGAATGTGGATCACGGGTACATGAGGCTCGCGAAGGACTTGGGCAAGCAGGGCGATGAGGTCGGCAACCTCAGCTTTGGATGCACATTCATGAAGAGCATCGACAACGAACACCAAAGGCGGACAGTTGCCCTGTATCATACGAAGCCTCCAGAGAGGCCAGAGAAAGAGCTTCTCCATCTGTTCGCGAAGAGACTTGTCGGGGTCTAGAAGGGCTGGATTGTCCAAGATGGATTCTATCGCAATCTCCTTGAAGTTAGAATAAATGCTTGCAGCCTGGTAGGCGAGTGTCGCAAAAAAATATCCAGTCGTAGAGCGTTTCGTGTGTTTGCGCGAGAAAACGAAAGATCCTGCAAGTCGCTTTTCGATATCCTTGGGCTCTTTTATCCTCATCCTTTCAGCAATATTGAATGCAACAGCAGACTTTCCGACACCCCCCGCACCATGAAGCCAAATAAGTTGGCTATTGTCTCGGTGGCCCAATAATGCATGAACACAGTTGGTAAGATCTACCCAGGACCCTTCCAACTGTCTCGGATGGGGCTGGCATTCACGAGAGTCATACTCAGCGCCCTTGACAGAGACGTGGGACAGCTTTTCCCAACTTGATCTTAAAGCCTGAACGGCCTGAACATCCGGCGGCATAGCCTGTTGATGACCGATTGACGATGGATTGTGACACAGAATGCAACATGTGATAGAACAACGCGCTACTTTGGAACAACAAGGTGAGTATATATTGATTATCTCGACGGGCGACGCACGCGAATGTTAATCCAGTCGGATTCAACTTTTCAAGTGTTCAAGTCGTGAAACGATATATTAACGCCAGACAGTAGTGTGATCAGTGGTTGGTAGGTTGTTGTTCGAGTCCTGCACGAGGGTTTTTGCAGGGATAAATGCACTCGGAGGACAAGCAGTGGGTATTTATGGGTGCTCGCTTGCAGCTGGTTGCAGGAAGAGTGCACGAAGTTGCAGCAAATTCCCCACGAGATTGTTGAACATTTGCCTACACGTGATGGGCTATCAGATCTATCAGAACCGGCGGCCGACAATGATCTCATCATGCCCACGCATGCCAGCAGCCCTTGTAAGTAGATGATGGATCCTGGACTATGTTATCACGATTGGCATAGGTATGGTATGTGTGTAGTATTCGGCTCGCGACATGCACATCCGATGCGGGGAGAGCACAAACGACGTGTTCGTACACTCAATATGCCAACCCTTCATGAGACTTGCTCACTGAGGCCTGTCATGCTGTTCAACTGATCACTGGCAGCTTGGAAACTGTCGTCACGTTTGGCTGCAACGCTATCCGAGTGTTGTAGGCGAGAAAAATGTCACCGAGGTTTGGAAGAAAGTTGCTGTCGTTATTGGCTCCGAGTCATGATATAAGCAAGTCAAGTATGTGACAGTGACGGCTAGTGGCACGCGGACAGTTTACATTGATACAACAATCAAGGGCGCACTGGGACCCATGATTGGTGTGTGAGGGTCGATACATCCATGTATGTAGATCATGATTTGCCACTCTTCGCTCTATACTTCTTGACGACTCGTTCTAGGAGTGTGTCGCTCCTGGGATATCGTCAAGAAGTATAGAGCATATCGTTTGGATGATGTGAAATAGCCCTTGGGAAGCGGAGTTGTGAGAGAAGTAGGAGCTGGTGGTGTAGTTGCTCTTGAATGCGTTAGAGCGTTCAGGTATGTGTTTCATTGTTATTCTCCAGATTTCTCTAATAAACGCGTAGATTCCTTTCAAAAGCCGATGTCTTACCAGGCATTATCCCCACCCTTTTCCCTACACTCGTCACTATTGCTGATGGCATGTTCAATCCCAACCTGCGTCCCAGGAGATCCCTGCTATGTTACACCTCATTCTCAAGACGTACAAAACTGCAGTTATTGTCAATCTTTCTCCACACCAGCAGAGCCCAGGATCATTCGTTCCCTAAGGAAGACTCCTGTTCTGCGTTGTAGGGATGATTGTCCCTGTGGAAGGCCAAGAGGTGGGCGCATAAACGCTCAGAAGCCTCACAACTGGTCCCATTACCTGGAAATAACCTACCTGATGAACTCCAGGGGTATCATTCACTTTTTCTTCTGTTACAGAGCGGTGCAAGTTCTTTAGTTGGTACCCCACCGCCAATCGCGCAACCAGTTCCAACGATGGTGTATCATATACTCTTCGTCGCGTCGAAAGTTTGTCATACCCAGGATATTTACTCTGCATCGTTGACTTGTGCAGATTTCAGGTTAATGCACCAAACTGCATTTGGAGCTATCGAAACGTGGTCGCGTGTTGGGCATCCAAGCATTGTTCGTGTCCGTGAAGCATTCACTACTCGTGTATTCAACGACAATTGTACGTCGGAATCTTATTCTACTTTGCTCGCTCTGACAAACGTAAACTAGCTTTGGTGGTCGCGTATGAATATGAATACTATCCTAATGCTCAGACTCTCTTGGAAATGCACATCAAGCAGAAGCCACTGCTAGATCCTAATTTGCCACTCCTCGCTCTCCGAGTCTTCTTGACGATATCCCAGGAGTGTGAGTCACATCTGCTAGTACTTGCCATCAGTGCCTTGAAGGACTTTATATGATCAATATAAATTTGCTCGGTTACTGTTATCTTGAACTGCGGCACCGAAGACTAATTTGTAGTGCGCTCCAACTCCTGAGTAACCAGATTTCAGACATCAGCTTTCTGGATTCTGAGATGCATACGAAAATCCACCATTAATGTAAGTCTGATGTGCCAAAGTCAGTCAAATGTCATATGCCTTCCAATACTCCGTGTGCGAAGCTGACAAGAAGGACTACAGGGCTTAATGCGGAACATTTATAACTACTACTATCCTACAAGTAATCCTGCGCCCGTGTGTCTCCAGATGCACATATGTAACGCATTGTCCACCTTTCAGGCTGCTGCACCAACATTGTCCATGCAGAACTCGTTGTCCGCTGCAGGAAGTATGCCGACATCTTGATATAAAACGAGCGCTGGGCTAACTCTAGTGATTTTCCCAGACGAATTTAAGATACTATCTTATGAACCGTATTGACGGGTTGGATTTCCAACATATCTTACAACATCCTCATATGGCGTCATCAATTTTAATATACCGTTAAGCTCACCCCATCCCCCCCTTCAGCTCATGATATGGCTAGGTTCAATGATACACACGCCAATCTATTCGAGACTGTGCAGCTCAGATCATGCGCCCTATCCAACACACTTGTCACCTACCCGTTACCAGCAACCGGTCTTCGAACAGCGCCTGTTCGAGAAGTCGGCTCAGTCAAGCTCTGCAGGAAAATATCAGTGTGGCCTGAATGCCGGGAACCATCAAGATGGTGTAGTTGACACACATTCACCGTTTGGAAGCACCGGCAGCGGTCGCAGCATTTTCACGATGCCTGATTTCATTGGGGTTTTACCAATGGAATACGTACCAACGTCTACCATTATGTCGCAGAAGCCTGTAATTCACTCTCTGGAAGGGTTCGGTGCAATTGGCAATGGGGTGTATGTCTGGGATACCCGCGAGCAATACCAGAATACTACAGGATACTCACTACATTGCCAAAATGAAACGATAACCGTTATGGCATGATAGCTGACGCATCACGAGGCATCCTGTTTGATATTCAGATGGAATATACTCTTAGAAATGAGCACTATACCAAGTTATGTAGATAGTCCGGCTGATGGGTCGAAACATTCAGGAGGTCAGTTGTGACATCGCTCGGATCCACATAAGGACTTGGTAACTGTTTTACAATCCTGTGCGTTCATCAATGTACCTTATTTTGTCGTATCGATCCAATCATCAGGAGCTTCGCCCGTCTTCGTCGTGATTGGTCACGGTCGTTTGAAGTTCTTCCCTCGCGGGCTCTTTGAAAGTGTCAATACAAGCCCTTCGAATCAGAGGGTGAAACGAGATATCCTTTCCCAGTTACTGGCCGAGATTTCCTCCTGGACAGAGGCTCCTATGAAGATACATCACTGAAAGTACCTTTGTCTGTATCTAAGTGTTGGATTAGCCGACACCTCCAATTGTATGTAATGTCATCATGTTATCTGATAGGCTGAGTTAGAATGCTTGCAAACGGAGAGGCTTTCCACTGCAAGCTCTAGCGCCAGCCCATTGATACCGAGCCGGCAATTAAGAAAAGAGCGTGCACGTCAAAAGTAACATGACGGTGGCGATCATCGCGTATAGAAGCTAGATTATCAAATTGTGTAGTAAGCAATTTAAGACCAATTTCAACACTCTTATCGACTCTGTCAACCTTGTGGGTCCATTAACAGATCGAGAGCTCGTAGTATCTGTGAAAGCAAGCTTTTCTCTGCAAACATGTAACTATATAAATACAAGGGTGAGTCTCGCTCTCTTCATCCAGCTATTAGTACACCAACCAAAAATGTCCGTCCCTGCATTCAATTCCACCACCCATTCCACTTTCACCCAATCACCCAATCCATCATGGACGTATGGTGAGAAAGTCGACACCACTCCTGTCGGAAAAGACTGGCTCGCAGGTGAATCTGCAGGGTGGAAAGTCTATAATACAGCAGAATTAGACGAGGCGTACGTACTCCTCGACCTGTTGCTCAGCTACCATCGTGACCACAATCAACAGCAATACGCACAAACTCTTGAATTCGGGCATCGTACCGCGCCCCATCGCATTTGTGTCCACAATCAGCGAGGAGGGTATAGAGAACCTGGCACCATTCAGGTAATACACACTTCCGTCATCTAACGCGCTCTGCACGTTTACTTGGCTTGCATTCATTAGCTGGTTTAACACAGTGAGCAATATACAAAAAAAATGTCTCTTCGTCGATTCAATAGCTTCCTCCCATAGGTCACGACCTATCCGCCCGTCATCTCATTCGGATGCAACAACAACGCCTCGGGCGGCCTCAAAGACACAGCCGCGAACTTAAAGAAGAGCAAAGAATTCAGCGTGAACATCATCAGCGAGCCATTCATGGAGAATGCAAATGCAACTTCCATAGACGCTCCTCGTGACTTCGACGAGTGGAGTATCAGCGGTCTGACGAAGGAAAAATGCGTATGCGTGCACCTTTATCATACGATATATATGCTAATAACAAAGTGTTCAGGTAGAAATAAAAGCCTCTCGCGTCAAGGAAAGCGCTTTTAGCTTGGAGTGCGAGGTACTTTCATTTCCTGTTGAGCCTGCTCGCTCGCTAAGCACCCGCCTCCCATTAGCTCTATAACTCTATGGATATCACCCACCCAGTCACAGGCGAGCACAAGTGCACGCTCATCGTTGCGCGCGTGAAATACATTCACGTACGCAAAGACGTTCTCACAGACAGAGGTATCATCGACCTCACAAAGTACAAGCCTGTGGCGCGCCTGGGCGATGTATCATATGGCCGCGTTGGAGATGCATGTAGGATGGCCCCTCCAAAATGGGCGCAGGAAGAAGCGAAGATACAAGAAGCGTTGGCGACTGTCTCGTTCTGATGAAATAGAATGAAGGAGGCTAGCTCACTGTTCTTCTGCGACAATACCACAGATCACAAGACGGGCAATGCTAGATGTACCCACGAGTTCGTGCTCACCTAGCGTCTGTGCTTCCGAGCTAGCTCATCCCAATAGTCATGAATCGTTTCAGTCTCTTAAAATCAGTCCTGCAATGTCGATGAATAGTCCTATGTACCTTATTTCTGAAAATTTGTGTCCAGGGAGTGCTATGGTGCAATATACAAGTGCGCAGTCACCGGAGAATGGAATGTTACTTGAGGTGACACTGCATACTTTGACGGCTACGCGTGGTGTCTACACCCCACAGTACAGTTGGTTTTTTGTCGTGACTTGGAAATTCTATATACTTATGCCCTTGAAAGGATGTCTCGCACAAATATACAGTGTACTGTGTCCATCCTATCCCTTTTGGTTTGGAGAATCTCACATAAGTCCAATTCCAGGATCGCTCTCAAACTGGCATTCAAGTTCAGCCTCCCAAATCCATGCTCATTGCGCTCCATTCTGCGGCTGCCCACGTCCCATACCTCTGGAAATCGTGCTATGACGACGAACAACTACCAATTACCAGTGATCCCTCATTGGTGAGTGTTTTCAATCAAACGCGTCAAGTAGACTGATCTATCATGCCAATATCATCAGTCTTTGCTACAGAAATATTTGGAATTTTCACGATGTCTTCGGGGGTTCATCTTGATTTGGCAAGTATCCTGGCCGAAGTGGTAACTACAACAGAATGGAAATCTGTTTCTATTGGGCTGTGCAGGTTCGAAATCTGCCGATGAATTTTTTTCTCTATCCCAACACACCTCAACATTCACTCATCGATCATTTCGTCGGAGATTCACCTTATACCATAGTGGTATTATCCAAGTGGTTATACAACAGAATCAAAATCTGTTTCTCTTGGTTGCGCATTTTCGAAACATGCCAGCTATAAGTTTTTTTCTATCAAAAACCACGTTGACATTCATTCATGGATAGTTGCCTCGAAGGAGTATGTTAATGGGTCTTACTCAAGTGGTAATCACAACAGAATCAAAATCTGTTTCTCTTCGATGGTACAGGTTCGAAACCTTCCTACAAGATGTTGTTTTTTCCCGTCAGAATACGCTTTGAGATTCACTCATGGATGGTTTCCTCCCAACCTCATCATAACTTCGTCCTGGCTAAAATGATACCCACAACAGAATCTAAATCTGCCTCTTGAACTGCACCAGTGCAGGTTCGAAACCTGCCGGCCACAACATCCTTTTTGTTGGAACACGGTGGCCTTAGAGATTCACTCATGAATGGTTTCCCGGGAGGTCCCTCTTAACTGGTCTTAGCCAGGTGGTTTCTGCAACAGAATAAAAATCTGTCCCGTCTCATTAACTTTGCCAGTGCAGGTTCGAAACCTCCAGCCAACCTTTTTCTATCGGAACACGGTGGCCTGAAGATTTACTCATGGATAATTTCCTCGGAGGGTACAATCTTCAGGCGCTGCGTGTCACCAAAATCAGTCTATGCGCATCAATAGCTGTGTGGCATCACGAGTGGGTAGAATTAGCAAGGTAATGAGGACAAATGATATCAGTGCTACGAGAGAGCTTGGCTGATTTCTATCTAGCAGTTCGTTGAGTGGTTTGGGCGAAAGCCCTCATGGCTTTTCCGGCCCGAAGCAGGGGTCCGAACCTGTGCGTCAAAGGTGAGCTGTGTTCCCAGATCTTAGGAGTGCATCGACGCATGCAGCGAAGTTTGATGCCCTAGGGTCAGGAGGTGTACTCACTAATCCGTTGTAAGGAATCATAATTCTGTGGGCGTGAAAAGCCATATTTACACGAGCTGTCATTTGATCATTCGCACTATGGAGTTGCATAACACTTCCCTGTATAGCGCGCCAAAGGCGCACGCTTTCCCGCGCTTACGCGCTTCCCGCGCCTGCGCTTAGCGCGGTTCCCGCGCTCTATCGCCTATCAACCAGGAGGACCGATTCATGTCCGAGCACCCCTCTAGTACGTCATACTAACATGCTGCACGAATGTAACAAGGACTGCAGCGCTATTACATGTCATTACATACTATCGTGCATGTTCTCCCTATCCCTTCCGCGTCCGATGAGATCTTACTTAGTATAAAGCCTGATGGTAGCGCTACTATTCATTACTTCCCTTTACTGTATTTCCCTAGCGTTTGGGTTTTACTTTAGAGTAGTAGTCACCATTAGGGCGCGCGCCCTGTGGTTATCGCGTTTTGGCTTAGATTAGATCGCCTAATCAAGCCTTGCTTTTTGTCCGCTTCGCCTTTGCTCTCGCTTTACATCGCACTCACTTTCACGTCACGCCATTTCACGCTCATTACGAATCCCTACACTGCTTCCTTGCCTTCCGCATCACTTGCGCGCCTTCCACGCCCACGCGCACCATAGGCGCGCGCCTTCCCGCGCTTCGCTTACCTTAGCGCGCGCTTCCCGCGCTCCGCTTACTGCGCATTCTCATCGCACGCTTCGCGCCTTTCTATAGTCCTTGTGTGCATCCCCTGTCTACTTGAGTTCTCTTATTCCTGGTTCTGTGTGGTAGCAGTCCCCTTTAGGGTCGAACGCGTCTGTCTCAGACATAGCAGCCTAGGCGCAGCGAGACCCGACATACTGCCTCACCAGCAGTGTTGTTGATCTCACATCTAGAGATTGATTGCGCGCGCCGCAGTCAGACTTAGTTCCTTCACCGTTTAGCGTACCGCTGGCATCATGTGGCGGGTAAACGGTTCCAGGCAGGGTTTGATTGGATGTACGGCGCTAGGATTAAGGCGTGGTCTCTTAGGTAGAGCGTGAACGTGTCTCCTGACCATCTGCCCATGGCCTTGACTACATCGAATGGTACTCCTCTTAACAGAATATTCTAGAGTCCCACCTATTCGTAGCCGTGTCCCTTAAGGTCCGGCAAACCTGCTGATTGCGCTGCGATAGCGATTCTCTTGATGAACTCTTTTTTCGATAGCGGGCGAAGGCCTTTGGGATGTTTCCACGTGAAGAGGTGGGCTTCGCTCTCTGCTTTGTTGACGTTCAAGTGATTCTGTAGCGCTGCTTTTGGATCTGTTGGGCCTTCTTGGGCTGCCCAATATGCATCTTCTCCTTCGATTGGAGAGACATTCGTGCAGGGTAGACGGAATTTCGTGACGGGGAGACTGTTGCAGTCTTGCAATTCTGATATTCCAGCTCTGGTGATGTGTTTTTCTGGGTTAAAGTCTTTAATGGTTTTTACAGTGAATTCTCTGAGTCTCGCGATGGAATAGAACGTGGTGGTGAGGCATGCGAAAACGGCCGCATCTAGCGGTGCATTGAGATCTAGGTGTTTGTGAATTTCTGACATGAAAGCGGGTGTATAAGGGAGTCTTTTCAGTCTCTTTGATGCTGTTGAGCCAGTGCTGTTGCTCCATCAAGTATGGCTTTGAGCTCGGATGGTGGGATCACCCAGCTTCTGCCATGCAGTAAGTGCCAGGCCCTCAATCCTGCCGCATAGTTGGATAGTGCTGATCCGGAGTACGAGCCTGCGCAGCTCGAGAGGAAAGCTAAGAGGAGTGTCCGGCTTATAGGGCACCGTTCCTCCTCTGCAATGGCCTGTGAGTCGCAATATACATGAAATGAAAGAAGTCCGGCTCCATATGATTCCTTGGTGAACGTAGCCCAGGATGAACCCATGACTTCGAGGATGTGATCGAGTTGTGCGTCTGAAATTAAATGGGATGGGAATCCAGATGTGGGTTCTGCTTTTCTGGTACTGTCTCCTGCTGGGATCCATAACCTCAATCTGTCTCGAGCGAGGCAATGCGGGCAAAGGACGGATGGGTTGGGAGTGAGGTCTGGGCGATAGGCATGAGGGGTGCATGTGGTATTGGTTGGGGTAGGTAGTGCTGCTCCAAAACGAGCGACCTCGGAGTCATTCGTCTTTGAGCGCACAGCTGACAATGTAGTCTTCTTCGGCTCTCACAGTGGCAGCTCTTTCTGCTGCTTGCTGCTTGATGAGAGCTCGGTTGATGAGCTTAGCTGCTGGAGGGGCGTAATTCCCGTCGCGTAGATGGCGGATTTCTGCAGGGGAGAGAGGCTCTGTTGCATCGATGATGAAGGTGCTAAGTTCGTCTGGAATGGGGATTTTGGGAAGAAGAAGGCTGATCGGTTTGTAGATTCCTCTAATGGGTCATCTGCCGGGTTGGATCCGCTCACGACATAAGCTGTTGAGATGTTGAGACGGTGTAAGGAATCATAATTCTGTGGGCATGAAAAGGCCATATTTACACGAGCTGTTATTTGAGCATTCGCACTATGGAGTTGCATGACACTTCCCTGTATAGCGCGCCAAAGGCGCACGCTTTCCCGCGCTTACGCGTTCCCGCGCCTACGCCTTCTCGCGCCTGCGCTTAGCGCGCGTTCCCGCGCTCTATCGCCTATCAACCAGGAGGACCAATCCATGTCCGAGCACCCCTCTAGTACGTCATACTACATGCTGCACAAGTGTAACAAGGACTGCAGCGCTATTACATGTCATTACATACTATCGCGCATGTTCTCCCTATCCCTTCCACGTCCGATGAGATCTTACTTAGTATAAAGCCTGATGGTAGCGCTACTATTCATTACTTCCCTTTACTGTACTTCCCTAGCGTTTGGGTTTTACTTTAGAGTAGTAGTCACCATTAGGGCGCGCGCCCTGTGGTTATCGCGTTTTGGCTTAGATTAGATCGCCTAATCAAGCCTTGCTTTTTGTCCGCTTCGCCTTTGCTCTCGCTTTACATCGCACTCACTTTCACTCACGCCATTTCACGCTCATTACGAATCCCTACACTGCTCCTTGCCTTCCGCATCACTTGCGCGCCTTCACGCGCCCACGCGCACCATAGGCGCGCGCCTTCCCGCGCTTCGCTTACCTTAGCGCGCGCTTCCCGCGCTCCGCTTACTGCGCATTTCTCATCGCGCGCTTCACGCCTTCCTATATCCTTGTGCGCATCCCCTGTCTACTTGAGTTCTCTTTATCCCTGGTTCTGTGTGTGGTAGCAGTCCCCTTTAGGGTTGAACGCGTCTGTCTCAGACATAGCAGCCTAGGCGCAGCGAGACCCGACATACTGCCTCACCAGCAGTGTTGTTGATCTCACATCTAGAGATTGATTGCGCATGCCGCAGTCAGACTTAGTTCCTTCAACTGGAGCCCACCGCGAGGGGGCCATCCACCACAGCTACCAGTTCACTCCCAACTCTTGTACGACTATTGCGCATTAGAGGGATTACCACGAAGACATAGTATTTCATGCTTGCGCTTGCGCCAACTCACACGATAGCCCTTCACCTTCTAGCGCACCATGCCCCTGTTACATCCACCCATGCGCTCCAGCCGCATCTAGGCGCCTTTCCTTCACGTTCTCGCGCGCGCCTTTCCCACGCCTAGCGCTTAGCGCGCGCCTTTCTCGCGCTTGTAGAGACATGGAATGGACTGCTCCAGCGTTGCGCTTTACCCCTGGACCTACATCAAACATGACCTCCATAATGCGATTACTCCTGCATGCTCCCTGGCAATTCATGCTTTGCGCATCTTCACATGGCGCGTTCCCGCGCTATTACAGCCACCTTCGACCAAGTGCACTCAGTAGCCAAGTACTGCTTGAATGATCATCACTATCGCCCCTCGATCACATATCATGATTTCCATGTCAGAGTCTTCTCGGCGCCTTCCCACGTATTGCGACGCATTCCCGCGCACGCGCGCGCTTAGCACGCCTTTCTCGCGCTTATCAGCTTGTTCCCGCACTCGCGCATTTGCGCGTTTTCATGCGCTCACACATTTTGCGCCTGATCACACCCAAACCGCATATCATGGTTCGCATATCAGAGTCTTCTCAGTGCCTTCCCACATAATGCGACGCATTCCCGCACACGCGCGCTTAGCATGCCATTCTCGCGCTTATCAGCATATTCCCGCACTCGCACACTTACGCGTTTTCATGCACTCATGCATTTTGCGCCTGATTGCACTCAAACCGCATATCATGATTCGCATATCAGAGTCTTCTCGGCACCTTCCTGCACAATGCGACACGTTCCCATGCACGCGCGCTTAGCACGCCTTTCTCGCGCACATCAGCATGTTCCCGCGCTCGCGCATTTGCGCGTTTTCATGCACTCACGTGTTTTCGCGCACTCACGCACTTTTGCGCTTGATCGCACTCAATTGCATTTCTGCCAGAACGCACACGCATCGTACCCATGCTGCCAACTTCACTCGAGGTTCTCACCAGATGCGCACTGAGTGGGGACACTCAGAATTTAAGTCCCTGGGAGATGTAAGGAATAATGCCTCTCATCGTGTGATATGGCACTTTTCACTAGGGAATACATGGCATGAACTTGCAGCACCACTCTGGGTGCTATCTGCAGCTATTCCTATATGAGGCGCAGCTTTCCCGTGCAACGCGCGCACACTTCCTGCGCTTCACGATGCGCGCGCTTTCCCGCGCTTGAAGCGCCCTATAGCGCCAGCCATCCAGAAGCATCCATCCACTGTCCACCAAGCTCTCTAAGTGCGTATATTCCTATTTCCTTTATTTGCATATCGTTCCACTTTTATTTTTATCATGGACCCTTACTTTACATACCTTACTCGGTAGCGCATCGGCTCCGCATGACAGCGCTTAGGCGCCATATATAAGCGCCAGCAGTACTTACTATTGGGGACTTTTCGGTTGACAGAACTTGGCACCCACTATTTACCTAGCAGATTATAGTTGAAATCCATTCATTTTACACTCTCTCATTTGCGCATATACGCGCGCACTTTCCCGCGCCTTCATGCCTTGCGCGCACCTGCGCTTTCTCGCACCCTGCATTGGCCAACCAGTAGCGCCTTCAGCGCATACAACTAGATCCTTGCTGCACTCGCTTCCCCTTTAGGGTCGAACGCACTTGTCATCTCAGGTATAGCAGACTAGGCAACGCGCGACCTACAACAATTATAGATACAGTCAGGAGCTTAGTTCGCACCTCGCTGTGTTGTAGTTTCTACAACGGTTGGGTAAATCATGCAAGAAATTGCTGATTCTCTTGAAGACGCCATTGACAGCTGTGTTTCGATGGCGTCTTTTCCACCAGCCTTCGACGACTCCGGTATTGTCCCCGTGTACAAGGACATTGCTGCCAATGTTAGTGAAAGTGGCGAGGGTGTATACGAGGAGCTCAAATCCCACTGCTTCAGCCCACCCGATATCTCATTTACCATTGTGCATCTTCCAGCCTGGTATGAGTCTCCATGCTCTCCAACGTTCTCCAATGACGATTCCGATTCCGACGCCTGAGCTCGCGTCTGAGAAAGCAGATGGGTCCTTGAGTGAGGTCTGGGGGTAAATGTTCCTTGATGTTCCGCCTGATTGCAATAGGTCCGACCACCATATTAAGTCTTCGGCTATGCTCTTCTCAGGCCTGTGCAGGAGAAACGGGTTATTCCCACACGGCGCTAGCATGCTCTCGAGCCCTGTTAGATATGTGTGACCTCGTGGTACTGCTGAACAAG
>JABBWL010000598.1:0-22142 GCA_016758765.1 Suillus cothurnatus | reverse complement strand
CGTCTGGCGAGAGCTGACAGGGAGGCAGTTTGATGTCTATGCAAAAGATAAGGGAGCCGTTGATTCCTAGTTAAAACAATGTCATCGTAGCGGCGTTTGAGGTCCCCTTGCTGATATGAACTCTAGCATTGGTAAAACAATTCGGAAGAGGGTAGTCTAACCCATTGTACGAGGAGCCATTAAACTCAAAATGCATGCGAGTCCAGATGACCGGCCGACAGCTACAACTGATCGTAAGATGCAAGTGTAATTGAATGACGGACGACAAGATATACAATTAGTGAAATCTCGCGTAAAACTTGTACTGTTTTGATGACTATAAAGCGGAGCCTTTGGAGTATTGAAGCAATAATCATGGACGAATTCTACAAGGCCTACCACGCATTTACCGACGTGTATAGTCTTTGCGGCCTTGCGAAACACTTTGGTACCAAAATTGCGAGGACAGCCGGAGCATGTGACAAAAACGAATCTGCGTATATACCGCTGAAACAACCAATGTGAAGAGTGTCGCGTCTAGAAGAGGACGGGCTTACTAGAGCTGCTTGTTGGTGACCGTAATAGTCGTATATGCCTGGTCGAAGGAAGTAAGCCTGATGCTGCTGTAATTCAAATGGCTACGTAAGCCTGTGGCGTACATCAGTAGCGGACTTCATCTCAGGCTCCTTCCCACCACTGGTGGAGAGGTAAGGGATCTACTGCAGTAGCGCAGTGCTTAGTAAACCGGACACATCCGCAAACCTTTCAAACCCAGCCCAACCTTATCCTCCCAACCTCTCCACCAGCGGCTGGAACAAAACGTTTGTAAACAAGGTCAGCCACAGTAGTGAAACCCCAGAAAGAGACAGTGGAGTTATAAATATATTGTGTAATATATAGATGTATATAGTTGTTTTCACAACATTGTCCCATTTTGTCATATGTCAGCTGAAGCCCCTAGCTTCTCTGTTATTCGAGAGAAGGCCCAGGATCATTTCAACAAGCAAGCCTGCTTGTGGCAACTCAAAGTCACTGACACATTCCTGAAAAATGACAATGATATCTGCATAGCGGGGATGGGAATGGGAAAAACACTTGCCTTCTGGTCTCCATTAGTGCTCCAGGACACAGGCATTCTGATTGTTGTGACACCACTTAACCAGCTAGGGGATCAGAGTGTCAGTTTCCTCAAAAATGCTGCTATGAAGTATTGCAATCTCTGCTGAGACTGCGAGCAGAGCAAATTTCAGTGTAAGTTGGATCTCATCTGTCACTTATAAATATTCAATTGATGGTTTGCTACAGGACATAGAAGATGCACATTACTGTGCAATCATAACCAGCCCAGAACAGCTGATGAAACCAGGTGGAGAATTCAAGAGGCTGTTGCAAAAGGTTGACTTCACATCACAATTAATCAGTATCATCTTCAACAAAGCACACTGTATTGCAACCTGGGGAGAATTTCGGCCTGAGTACAAAGAATTAGAGTGCTTGCACTATGTCTTACCTTGCTGGGTACCTTTCATGGCTGCATCAGTGATGCTCTGAGAAATATATGCAGACTCCTTCACATTCATTCAGAAAATCTCATTATCACGATGCATACTTCGTACGTATCTCTTGACATACACATTCACCTTATCATACACGTTTCATCCACGTTTTTGTTTCGTTCTCCGTTTTAACGATCCTTTAATATTCAGCGTCCATAATATTCCCCTTCTCTAGTCTTTCCAACTAAGACTCAGTTCTCCATTACTCGTTTCCTAGTCTGAGTCTCATCACTTCGTCACAGGTTATGAGCCCTGGCTCAGACTAGGACTTTCACTCGTTTCCACCCCTACCCGTCCGACATCTGAGCCTTCCGGAATTTTCCGAACTGGAACAAGATCGACCTTTGTCGCCACTCGACCTGCGGATCCTATCCATCCCATTACCTCCGTCACCACCGCTGACGCCCACTCTTTCCTCTCGCTCCATCTTCAGACCTTCCATTCCATCCTCTCAACCGTCGCCATCGCCGACACTTCTTTCGTTATCATCTAAGATGTCTTCAAATATTCGAATTCCTTTGTCGTTCCCACACTCTCCGCTTGATGCAAATGGGTCTAACTATTCGTCATGGGTCACCTCTATGGACCTCTGGTTATCCTTATTCAACCTTTGGCGCCTCCTCATTGGTGATGAAAAGGAACCACAGCCGCCGGTCAAGCTCTCCACTGAAACTGATGCGATTTTCGCACAACGACTTGCCACGCATATAGCAAGTGCGGATGTTGTGTCGTTCGTGAACGACAAAGTATTACCAAAGGATTGCTTGGTATGGCTGTACATTCTAGCGACTTAATCCACTTTACGGGTATTTCTGACCCTGCTCTTGTATGGAAGGCACTCGAAAACAAGTACCAGGCCACCATTGGTATTCGTTTCACCCGTCTTATGGGCCGCATTTTCGACCTTCTGAAAGCCTCAGACAGTGATTCGCTTACACATTCAATCAAAGAAATCACAGATATCAAGGCACAGTTCAAGGTCATCGAGGTCTACAGAATGGAAGTGCAATGAATATACGCTCGTTCAAGCGTACTACTGCGTGCCCTCCCTGACTTCTATGCCCCGCTCTCCCAGCTCATACTCCATAGCGCTGATGCCAATGCTGGAAAGCTAACACTGGAAGGTGTAATCAGCCAGATTAGGAACTCGGAACAGTACTATGCGAGCTTTGGCTCTGCAAACCTGCACACACACCATACAGCCATGGCTGCTAGGGCGGCGAAAGCAGGTAAACCCACTGAACATGCCAAGCTGAAGGATTTTGATGCTTCCAAGGGAGATAAGTGGGAACTCTCATGGCGTTCGATGTTGTGGATCCTGTAAGCGCACAGGACATATGGCACAACTGCCGAACTCGCCTAGCAAAGACAGACTCTCCAAACACGTCAGCACGCGTTCCCTCATCAACCTTACAGACCACTGATCCACCGACTTCTGCTCTAGCGCAACTTGATATCATTCCATCTTCCTTCGCCTACCTACACATGAAGCTAGTTTCTCTAATGCGAGCAATAGTTCCTTCTCTTTCCACGTAGATTCTGCTGCAACTGCACATATGGAATCGGACCACACTCTCTTTACTCACTACTCTCCCTATAATCCACCATTAACGGTGAAACTTGCAAATGATGATGTTGTTTTCGCTCCAGGCTGGGGGATCATAAAGCTAATGCTCGACAATGATGGAAGATGGGAACCAATTGAGCTGCCCTTCCTACATGTCCCCAATCTGCGATGCACTTTGATATCTGTGTCGGCTCTTGCATCGGAGGGCATCTTTTTCAAAATGAATGCTCGAGGAGCCTGTATGCACCGTACAGATGGTACCAACATTGCCAGAGTAAACTGCACTGATGGACTGTACTACCTTCGAGCGAAGTATAGTCGTGATCATATTGCCTTTGCTGCCAAGACCTTGTCAAACACACCACTACCGATGGCAATTTGGCATGCACGAATGGGTCATGCGGCTAATACTACCTTGCGCAAAGCTGAAAAAGTGGTCACTGGACTCGTTCTTGCTGATAATGGACCAGATCAACCCACAGAGCATGGTGCCGATCACATTGAATGTCAATTGTGTTTGATGGGCAAGCGCAAGCGTTTCCCTTTCCCATCCCAGGCTCGTCACTGTGCCACTCATATTGCAGAACTTATACACAGAGACATCTGGGGACCTATTGACACTGCCACTGCGTCCGGGGAGACATACTTTGTTGCCTTCACTGATGACTTCTCTCGCTACTCGACAATCTACCTTATTAAACACAAGAGTGATGTGTTTTCTCGCCTGCAACAATATGTCACCTGGATCGAGAAGCAGTCAGGTCAGCAAGTGAAACATCTTCGTAGTGATAATGGTGGGGAATACATCTCCAGTGCTGTCGTTAACTTCTTGCATGGGAGGGGTATTGAACACGAACTTACAATGCCACATACTGCAGAGCAAAACGGAGTTGCTGAACGAGGTCATCAGACAGTTGTCACTCGTGCTTTGAGTGCACACCATCAAAGTGGTTACCCTCGATCTTTTTGGGGATATGCTACCCTGAACTCAGCATATATCAAGAATCTCCTTCCATCATCAGCTGTTGACGAGAAGACACCTTTCGAGCTCTTCCATGGATACCCACCTGATGTTTCACACTTGCGTCCTTTTGGTTGTCTAGCCTATGCGCACATCCCTGATGCTACACGACACAAGTATGACTATGTGTCACGTCGGTGTTTCCTACTAGGTCATATTAAAGATGCTGGTTACTTGCTGTGGGATCCAGCAACACGGAAAACTGTGCGGTCTCGCAATGTTCATTTCGATGAGAATGTCTTCTATGGAACTCCAAATTCAGTGATCTCTCCGCTCATTGAGCTCTACAATCAGCACATTCAGGCACAAAAGTCTACAGGTACACCAACTGTGATGATGGACCCGAGACAAGACTCAGGGAACAGAGGAGACTTGGATATCTCCGAGTCTGTTCCGGAGATCACCATCAACACAACGACACCACGACCAACCACAACCACTGTTTCAGTGGGAGTTCCACCTCCAGTAGCACCCATAGCATCTGTCGAACCACTTCTCTCTTTCCACAAACCCATCAAGATGGAACAGATGACACTATGATATTGACTGTCGAAGACCCGCCACAGACCATTCCAATACCTGAACCATTGCCACGGCATTCAACTCGTCAACGTGTTGAGGCTATGCTCCCTCTCCCACGCTCTGTTGTAATCCCAGCTAAACCCAATGTTCCTGTCAATCAATGTTGGACTTATGTCCCTATCACCACACACACAGATATTGATTCAGAGTCATCCGAAACCATTGTTGAACATGCTGCAATGCTAGTAGCCGAGAAAATTGCTGACGGACGAAAACAACCCCCACAAACATTATCTGAAGCATGCACATCTAGTGAGGAATCTGCATTCTGGGAAAGTGCCATGCTCAAGGAGCTAGCATCACTACAGGAGAAGGGCACTGGTGTACTTGTTCCTCTACCTCCTGGTCGAAAGGCAGTTGGCTCACGATGGGTATATGCCTACAAATATGACAAAAATGGTCAGATTGTCTGCTACAAAGCTCGTTTGGTCGCGCAGGGGTTTTCACAGGTTGAAGGTCTTGATTATACTGAAACTTTTGCACCAGTTGCAAAGTACGACACCACACGTGCATTTCTCTCGATGGTTGCAAAATTTGACCTCGAACTTGATCAAATGGATGTCAAGACAGCATTTCTCAATGGTGGACTCGATGAGGATATCTACATGCGCCAACCACCTGGTTTCGAGGACTCAGAGTACCCAGATTGGGTTTGGAAGCTTCTGAAGGCTATATACGGATTAAAGCAAGCTGGTCGTCAGTGGAATAAGACCCTTGATGATTATTTGCAAAAGGAGGGTTTCGATTTTGTGCGGAGCGAAGCGGACTACAGCCTATATGTCTTGCATAAAGGTGACAAGACCATCTGGTTGCTTATCTATGTCGACGATATGTTGCTCGCATCAAACTGTCAGTCATTCCTCGATGTTTTCAAGGCTGCGCTGAGTCAGCGTTTCAAGATGAAGGATCTTGGTGAAGCACGTCATTTCCTAGGGATGCACATCACATGAGACCGTCCTAAACGACTCCTCCAAATCAACCAAACTGCTTTCCTAGAACAGATCCTCAATGAAATGAAGATGTCAGATTGTCGCCCTGCATCTACACCTCTAGTACCAGGTGTCTCGCTGTCTAAAGCCATGTCTCCACTCACCGATGCAGAGAAACAACAATTTGTGCATCTTCCATATGCTCGCACTATCGGCGAACTCAATTTCGCTATGCGTGTCAGTTGTCCTGACATTGCATATGCAGTATCCACGCTATTGAAGTTTTTGAGCAATCCAGGTGCTGAACATTATCACCAACTCCATCATCTTCTTCGTTATATTCGTGGGACAGCTCAATATTCCTTGTCTTTTGGTTTATCTGACCAAGGACTTGTTGGCTACTCAGATTCAGATTTTGCGTCTGATAAAGATGATAGCCGGTCAATTGGTGGTTATGTCTATTACCTTTTCGGTTCCCCCATCAGTTGGCGATCCCAGAAACAGTTGGTTGTAGCCACGTCCTCAACTGAAGCAGAATACATTGCTCTCTCAAATGCTGCTCGGGAACAAATTCACCTTAACCAATTACTGCATGATTTCGGACTTGATTCATCGTTCATCCTGCCTACTATTCTATATGGAGACAATAATGGGAGCCGTGCGCTAATGAAAAACCCCCAGTTCCATGACCGTGCGAAACACATTCGTGTTCGGTATCACTTCATTCGCGACCTCATCAACGATGGCATTATCGAGATCCCATACATACCCACACATGATATGGTTGCTGATATTTTCACGAAATCCCTGCCATGAAAACTTTTCCGCAATCATCACTACTCACTTGCTCTTCGCTCATCTTCGAATGAGACCTTGGCTGAATAGTTCCACACGCGTATCTGGTGATATGCGTCTGAGTGGGAGTATCACAATGCATACTTCGTATGTATCTCTTGACATACACATTCACCTTATCATACACGTTTCATCCACATTTTCGTTTCATTCTCCGTTTTAACGATCCTTTAATATTCAGCGTCCATAATATTCCCCTTCTCTAGTCTTTCCAACTAAGACTCAGTTCTCCATTACTCGTTTCCTAGTCTGAGTCTCATCACTTTGTCACACTCATCACCATCTATGTATCCACCGATCATCTGAACATTAAGATTGGGGTCCGCAACTTTGGTCTGGAGGCTCTTCAAGCGCTCTCAAGGGAGGCGAAGTAGTGGTGTGCGATGTGGCTAAGGGTGCGTGAAAATGCGCTGTAAGTCACAAAGCATGGGAAAAAGTGCGAAATATCGCGAAGTGCGTTACTCTCTGAAAACACGAAAGTGGGGCTCTCTAACTTGAGGGTAGATGCTGAAGGGGAAGTAGATGCGGCTCTCAAGAATATCCTGAGGCTCTCGCAGAATGCAACAATGGATAGGGAGTCAATGGAATTTTACGTGCTAAGTCCTACTAACTAATGTGTAAGTGATACAAGAGAAGTGAAGTAAAACCTCCAACTATGCGCTGACATGTCAGCATGCTAAGCGAGTTCCCAGGGCTCAGAGCCGAGTAGGTAGCACTAAACATACAAGGGTGATGTAATATAAACACATAACAAGATAAGTGAACATAAATGGGAATGTAAAGACATATATGATGTAATGCGAGTGAAACAAAGTGAAATACACACCAATGGACCTTGGAGGATGATGACAGGACATGTGAACAGAATGCGATGGATCCTAGGGAGGTGCATGGTAGTGTGTGTCAAAGCGCAAAAAACATGAGAATGCAAAAACATGAAAATGTGAAATGTGAACTGTGCAAAAACGTGAGATATGTGAGTACACGAAATGCAAAATATGTGGGATCGCGAAATGCACGAGGTATCCAAAAATGCGAAATGCATGAAAACACGAAATATGCGAAAGCATGAAAACATGAAATATGCGAAAGCATGAAAACATGAAAACACAAAAATTGCCGCACTGCAGCAGGTCCAGTATGAGGTCTTGCAATATGGTCTGTACACGCCCATAGAGACTTGAGTCTCTACACCGTGCTCTGGGATACATGGCCTAGGGCATGATGTACCTCAGCCAAGGTAGGTTCTGTCTTGGCTACATGTGCATGATGCACCCACTGATTGGCTACTGTGTACAGTCCTTCCAATTGAGGGATCTCTGTGATCACCTTGCAATTGGGTGCTTTTGATAATATCTTGCACATCTTCCCTTCAAAAAGCACCACCATTCTGGCCGAGGTGATTTGGTTTGTCAAGATCAGTGTAAAAGCCATGGAGGGGGCATACAGTGCATCCCTTAGTGTCACACTGGTCTTCTCCTTCCCCAGTGGTAAGTCTATCTTGACATCTCCTTTCCCAGTTGCACTGAGAGCAGATCTGTTTGCAGTATATATGTCTTGAGGGGCAATAGTGACGAAGTTCATGAACTTTGTCCTATCTGGACAGAAATGGGATGTTGCACCAGAGTCTATGATCGCTCCACAGCATTCTGGTGGTATGCCCATCCCCTGGGCTATGCTCACAAGGTCAGTCATTATGAATGCATAGTTAGTCTCTTGCCCATCTGATTCCTTTGCAGTGTTTGCACTTTGCTTCTGGGGGCACCTGCCTCTCCTTCCACGCTGGTTTGGCCCCTAGCCTTCTTTTCCTCCCCCTGGCCTCCAGCAGTCATTTTTATAGTGGCCCTTGCAGTTGCAATTGCAGCAGACTGCATCTGGATTGCTCTGGGGTGTGGAGGAGGAGCTGGAGGATGGTGCACCATTCCCTTTAGCATTAGGCGTCCTGGCTGATAATGCCGAGTTCACGCCTCTTTTGTTGCTTGGTTGCTGACTGGTAAGTTGTCGGTACTCATATTCCTCTGAGATGATATTGATAAGCTCACTGGGGCTTATAGGTGTACCAGTTATCTTAGCAGCCACATTAACGGACAAGAGTAGAGGTCAGTAAGATTCAGGGAGGGATGCTAATATCATAGCATAGAAATCCTTCTCCTCAATGGTGGCACTGTAAGGAACATCACATCTACCCATCAATTTTGAGGTCCTACAGGCTCAAACTCCAATGCTCATATCACCACACTCAGAGCATGCGCTTTAGCACACTTGTGCGCTTTGCGTGCCTCGTGCCTCTCTCCATGCACCTGTCCGTCCTTTGTCCTTGCTGATTTACTGGTGAGTCATCTCAATTACTACAAAAGCATTTACTTTGGATCAGAGCGCGTGCCTTACATATAGTTACATACATATTAATCACTAAATATTTGGGAGCGCACACTATTCAGTTCGGTACCACGCACCTTCATGCTTATAGATACAGTATATAGAGACCTTACTAGACCTTCAGTTCACACACTTCGCACACTCCCCACTCCTTAGCTATAGTTTGATTCCAAGAGTACTGAATATACAACTGGTTTTATCACATATCTGCGCTCACGATGACCTGTGCCCCCAAGCAATAACAAGCACCACACCTTTTGCATTCCCCATGCCTTCTATGTGCATGCCTTAGAGCACCCTTCCTCATTATAAAGAGAGTCCCTTGCCCATATTCTGAGGTTCTCCCTCTCAGTAGCTGTCCTATGGGTCGAGTATATACCTCGTGCCTAGGTCCCACCGCAGAGTTCTCTCCCATATCCACTTCTGCCTTTCTATTTCTGTAGCCAAGCCTCAACCTTCAGCGCCCATGCCTGCCAGAGACTCATGGAGCTGCAGCATCTCACCAAAGTGAGTCTTTACACCTCCATTCTCTTCACATCTTGTCTCCTGAAGCTTCTGTCTCAAATGGTGTTTCCTTTGTGAATGTCGCAGATCTCGGCCCACACCTCCAAAGTGGCTGGGAGTTTCTGCATGCACAACAGCAGCCTATCCATTATAGTGCTGAATATCTGTTGCTTCACCAGTGAGTCCTTTTGATAATACTCATCTATTTTCTTATCTAACACCTCTACCTCCGCCTCTGTTGACTCAGTCCCGTCGGCCTTTTCAAGATGCTTAGTCTTGTCATTGACCTTAAAAGGGGCAGGTCATACTGCACAACCATCGGCATAGCACATCAAACCTCTCGCACCAATCACTGTCAAGGTTCTCTCCTTATAGGTAATCCAATTGGTGCCATCTTTGGCTAACTTTGGGACATTGAACAGAGTGGAGCTGGTGGAGGGGAGCATGATATCCAGGGTCAAGTCAGGGCTCATAACCTGTCATGATGACAGGCTGAGCGAACGAAGGGAGGGTGAGCTTTACAAAGGTAAGATCTCAGTTTCAAGAACAACTGAGTTATATTAACGTGCATAATACCTTTACAAAGGTAAGCTACGGTTTTGGTCAGTTAATGCTGACATAGTTGTTTTAGCTACTCACATCTCAGTTTCAAGAACAACTGAGATGTGTGCATCAAATGGACACTTGTCTTATATGAGGTAAGTAAGGAATGAAAAGAGGAAGTTTTCTGACATATATATATTGCAGGGCGCAGCCTATTGGCCACACTGCTTCATGCACTCGGACTTCATTCTCCTGCTCATACCCATCTCATTGGATCCATCAGCTTCCTCAGCCTCTGTCTTGGATTGCTCGGAGTTCAACAATAGGATATGGGAATATGTTGAATGTTGTAGTAGGGGACCCTGGGGGTCGGAGTGGAGTAGCAGCCATGCAGCACCATAGATTAGTCAGCCATTCAGTGTCTTCAGGGCTTTGTTGTAGCATAGTGCTCCTCACCATTTTGCCTTGCTCATGACATGCAGGCACACAGTCACAGATACACCGCTCCAATGTATTCAGTGAAGTAGCTAAGTGAGTGGTGTAGATTTGAGGTCTGTAGTTGAAAATCACAAAGTAGTGGTGGGTCACAAAGTGACCATAGGGGATAGTAGTATTCTATAACCGAAATTAACACTGGCAGTCATTTTTCACACCTGTCTATCTGTTTCCATTTTCCAAACTACATTACATACAGTCATGGTGTTGTCTCTGAATGATTTTCCTGCTATCTGTTTTTCACACCTATGCATACAGTCGTGGTGTTGCCTCAGATCCATAGATCCGTAGAACCATCTTCTGCCCGAAGTCAAAGACAGGTGCTGAGAGAATGAGTATACATAGTATGACTATATAGTTGACTGGTGATCGGTCCAAGTGGGATGGAAAGCATCACGTGCCAAATTGTGGGAAATTCAAAGTCCCACTATTCAGCAGCGTCCGAAACTGACTTATTATTCATTTGGCTTGGACTCGAGAATGTGGTGATGTTCAAGTGGGACACTCCGAGTCAGTTTAACGCAGAAAACTACTCCATCAGTGTCCTTTCATCTGATATTGGGCGAGCGAATGTGACGATATCTATTTTCGACGAGGTAGTGACTGAGGATTGAGGTTGAGAAAGATGAGAATACTTAGAGAGGGCGAGTTAAGATGGTTCGATGGCGTTGCGACTACGACGCTCCAAAGCGAAATTTAATGAATTGTACGACGACACCGTGAGTACAACTTAATACAACATACTCGATGTCCTCAAAGAAAGTCTAAGCGTATTCCAAATGACTAGTATGCCACATAATAGACAAAACATTTGCAGCGTTGGCGAGACAAACTAATGTTATTGATACAATATTCATCCTCGAACGGCGCGCACGACGGTGGATCAGCAGGTACGCCCCTACTCCTCTGCCTGGTGTGTTCGTATGCCCAGCCACTGGCAACGACGTTCCCCCATGGACCATCAATTTCCCTCAGCCCAACTTCATGGAAATGACTTAAAACCAATAGTGCCGTGGCATGAATACATAGACAGTATACATATACTGCTACTGACACTCGAACGCTCGTCAAGGCCACATGCGGTAGTACATACTAACAGGTCCACTTAAACATACTTTTTCCATGAATCGCGCAGCAGCAAATACAAATTAAGACGCACGCCAATATTAATAAATTCGCCAGCGCCTATGTGACATGTGTAGCATGATCTACCTCACTGGCAAGGGCCTATGTGAGGTAGAAAATGCGATCTCCCATCAATACACTTCCCTTGGCAAGGGCCTATAGGGAAGTTTAACTGGGAATTTGAAGTCACCTTTAATTGCGCTCATTGATGATATTTATGCGATGCATTTGAAACTCAATTAAAACAGCGAGACAGCTAGGACTCCGACTCTCGAAGTTGGGTTATGATTTTGCGTGCCACCGTTTTCTGCTTCGCATTCCTTCGAGAGCAAGTCAAGCGGGCAAAGTATTCCATTCATTTGGGTACAATAAGAAAATAGCAATTGTATCGGCTAATACCACAATTATGGCGATAGAATTAACATGCAGGGCTATCTACAATTACGCCTCTGAGGCGCCCAATTTCCAAGTCGAAAGACTGCAAGATGAAATTGAAAACGTCTACGTGAGCATTTAGCCAGGAACGAGTCAGGCGGAGGGCCTTCAATTGAGTGACAGCTTCTGATTGAGTCTCTCGACCACTATTTGGAGATGCGTGGAATGGGTTAGGAGGAGTAGACGTTGCCTAAGGATGATTAGATTGATGCCAAGGATTGACGTGAATCAACTGACGGGGAGAAGCGACCACAAAGTATAGCCTGTTGTGAGTACCTGACCTGTGGCGTCTAGGTGTGTGAAGCGCAGATGTTGTCGGTAATCGTTGACAAATCGACCATCAACCACCTCGTGCTAAGACAAAGTTCGTGAATTGAGTTGCCGCCAGCTGCACGGTCAAGCACACCTGCACATCATCAAATTTCACAAGTTCCAGCGCAGCGGCCTGGCATGCTAAACATGCATTGATGAAGTCAAGACGCAGTGATGAAGCACTGGTCCCATGCGATTGCTCCGACTGCTCGTGAGTGAGCTATGACGAAGGATTAGAATCAAGTCCCAAGTTGCTGTTCACCAGCACAGTGCTTGCCTGTTGTTGAGATCTCAAAGGAAAATAGTAGCCCTGGTTAGAATTGTTACAGGGCGCAGGTTTCCTGCAGAGGCACTGAGGTGAGTGGCACATTATGGAGTTCGAAAACGATCTGTGGTGATGCTCACCTATGCTTAAATAAGCGAATGATATGTCCGACGGGCCGAGTCAAGTCAAACTTGGGTCTGAAATGGATCTTACATGATCTGATCATCACCTTAAATCAAATCAAGTACTCGATTGGCCACTCGATAAAGATGGAGATCACGGGACTTCGCTTGTTGTTTTGCTGAGCGCCACTTACAGGTAAATTACCCGACATACACAGAAGTGTTAAACGTTAATTCCGCGGAAGCAACCTCGGGTTTTTGTACATATATATTCAAAGGTGCGTCAACAATATGTCAGACTTCATGGAAAATTCAAGTAGTTGGTTGTTCCAGCCACTCACTTCCGGGGTATGTCAATGCCTGGTTCATCTCATTCTCATGCAGGTCTGGGCTCATATCAATCACCAACTCCACTAGCCTTCCTTTCACGAGCGCGAACCCTTTGCGGTAAGTCAGTCACTTCCAGGTGGACATCAAAGCGCTGAGAATGTCTACCAGAATACATGGAACTCCCTTTATTTTGACTCCTCGCAAGAATGGGAACATCCTCCTGGCATGGAGATGGATGATGGAAGTCATGAGTTGGTGACGTATTCATGCGCGTCTCACAGCTTGCTTATATTTTTTCAGGAGATTTTCAGATTCAGGAATGAGCGGAACTTCGATGATATCCCGCAGTACTTGGAAGGGCGAAGCATACAACGACAGGATGGGCCACAAAAGCCAGCGGCACGCAGGCTTTCACAATAGCGACAGTGATTACGATGAATATGAATACGAAGACGCCGATAGTGAAAGCGAAGACGCAGCAGAGACAAACGAAGAAACCGAGTTGATCACGTGCGAGGGGATCGCAGTAGCATCAGTTCTGAGCATTCATATGATCAATATAGTCACGGTGGGCCAACCAGCCGTTGCTCCTCTGTTGTAGGTTTGTTGTTGATTGGCGAGAATCTGAACCACTTAAATCTTTTGAAGGGTATGGTGGTTGATGACGAGTCTTTCGAGGGTGCGTTATGGAACATGACAACTTTCTACATCATTGAACTAAAACCAATCTTCACACAAGGCCCCAGACGTTCACGGGACGTTCGCCGCCGGCAGGTTGCCGTCAGAATCTGGCTCAGGTGTCAGTTCTTTCTATCATATGTTCGTTTCGTAAACTCATTTTCAATTTCATTGCAATCATCAAGAACTATTGGTTCAGGGGCCATACGTCAAGCTAGTGAGCTATAAACGGTTTTCAAAGAGGTTACATTGCTCACATTCTTTAGACTGTTTCTGTTGATCAGACGTTGACCACCGCCTTGATTCTCTTGAGAATCGGATGGAACAATACAGCCACGACATTCGTAGCATCAAGGAATTATTAGAATCCTACATTTTGGGGGACAAGACGCCCACCAATAGTAGACCCTCAGCAGCAAGTAGGGTGAAGCGGTCCAAAGACTCTTCAGCCAATTACCTTCGTGTACGTAACTTCGTTGTTCTAATGACTGAGAGCATAAGGGTGATAGGAATTTTTTTCAGCGATGTCTTCGACGTCACGCCAAGAAAGTTTTCGGATTCATATCATCTTCACAGCTCCCAGATAGACCGCCTACCAACGTCATCGCAAAGGAACTAGCTAGGATCAATTCTGGCCGTCGGCCAAAGCAACCTTTTCTTTTTGACTGGGGGGCTCCATTACAATCTGATTGGAACCTTCGTGTTCGGAAGAACTTTTTGGCGGATTTCTGGTCCCACGTGGAGGCTGGCGTTTATTCTGCACACCTGATTCCAGAAAAATATCGAAAAATGGATGAGTTCAACGTGGTGTATAGTCGACACATGTTGCACTTGAAAAAATGTTGGACTGACCAGCAGAAGCCGCTGTCGGATGGAGAAGTACAGAAGAGGGGGAAAAGTAACTCACGCAATAGTCGGATTGGGACGGTAAGTTGCCCCATTGCAAATCCTATGGAGGTATGTGAAAATGCCCGCAGACATATAGAAATCGCCGAGATGCTGCTTCGACCCTTCCTCCGAATATTGCTCGTCGTCTTGTCCATCTCGTAGAACTCGTTGGGACTGCTGGAATTAGCTCTGACGAGCAAATCATGACACCAGCAGGGCAACCTCGCCAGTATGCCATCTTTGAGAAGCCATGGAGGTCAGATGCCCTCTGTACCCTCTATCGACATCTCGATTTGGTCCACGCAGTCAGTAGGAACCCAAATGGAAATCCATCCGCACCAGGGTTCGCACTCTTCAAGTCCGTCAGCGACGCAAGGTCCCTCCTAAATTACCACGTGACTGTTACAGCGATGTTTACCTGGACAATTGCTCAATACTTGAACGTGAGCTGATTAATGCTGGAAAATCTTTCGGGGTGAAACAGCTTCTTGCGGACGTTCAGCGCCTGGCATCATTTGTATGATGCAAATTACTATTCAACTGTAGAACTATCCATGTATGACACAAGGACTCGCATAATGTACATTATGAGCATGTCTGTTGAAGATATATGTGGAGTTCATCGTGATGCTCACCGGAGCCTGTCTACAGCCCCAGTACTTATCCACCTCGGACTTCTGCCAGTGACGTCACTAAGTCGGGGTTTTTGGGTTCGCGGCGCTTAAATTCGGTCTCAAGGGCACTTGGCGATGGCCACAGGCCACTCCTACCTACTGCCTATACGACCACTCTAAAATTCTAGTCTTGCACTATATATATCACCTTGACCATGGCAGAAACAATTGTCATTTCACCTCAGACATCTCAGACTTCAACATGATGAAACCTGGCAAGAATCGGTCTTTAGTAAGAACGTTCCAGGACTTCTTCATACTTAGCTCTTATAACATTCTCCAACAACAGAAACAGAAACGCGGACGTGATCATGATGAACCAAGAGCTCGTCCAGTTGTGGACCTCAGTTCCATCTCTTTATCCACTTTGCCATCTGGGGACCGTGGTCGGATTCGATCGATGCACACAGGGTTTGACTTGGGCCAAAACGCTTGCAAAGCCTCCTCAGGCTCAGGTGTGTCATAATGGCGCCTCGAAGTTTACCACTAGATCACTAGTTGTCTCATTTCAGAGATCCGTTGAGCTACCGTCGCTTCCTTCTATCGCTTCTAACAAACGACCCATGGCTTATGCAAATATCAACCGCGCGCATCAACAGTGGCCAGGTCCTGTCGAGCCGCCGCTGGCTCGTATTGGTCGTGAGGCGATCATATTTATCATCTTGATATATTTATTGATATTCATCATTAGGTGCGAATCTTAGCCACGGCGTACCTGCTCATCGCTCGCGTGCATCCCCGCAACTGTATCCTGTTGACTCCGCAACAGAAATATCACTGAGTCATAAAGAACATAAAGGCGCTTTTAGAGATGATGGTCCCCTGCAGATGCTATCTGGAGATCGCGAAGGATCTTTTCCTGTGAGTTGCACTTCTTCTCATAGTGGACGAAATGGAGTTCAAGATCATCGTACAGGATCAGGCTTCGCACCGTCGTCCAATGCCAACCAATAAAGGGAAGCACAAAGACCTCGTTGAACGGTGTACTTCTGGCAGATCAATTAATGGGACGGGTAGTCATGTAAAAAATTTTCGCGTCACATCAACCGTTTACTCACGTTTAGTAATAGGTTGGAGGTCTCCCAAGAATCACGCCTGCAGACATCGAACCCTTTCTGAGGTTAGAGGGTTTTGCCAATACGATCGAAACTCTCTATTTGCACGACGCACTGTGGCAGCCGTTGGTACGTCTTGGCACATACATTGCAGGAAAACTCGACTTCATGGTGTGTAGCACCATTCGCATTGATGGGCGTAGACTCACCAGTAGTAGAGGAGACAGGATACATCTCTCGGACCCTTCTTTTCAGCGATTGATCATGATAACGTCCCTGCAAATGCGGCGATATGGATCTCCGCCTGGCTTACAATTCGTCCCCGGACTGACCCTGTTATGAGCGTCTCAATTAATCATTTTCATCCCCCTCCTGAATTTTTCTCTGCCACACAAGATCGTGAATGGGACGAATTCGCAGCAGGCGGTCCCTCCCTTGTATTTGAGATTCTCCTTGGATTGCGCCACTGCCACTTCAGAGCTACGCGGGAAGAAATTGTCATGACGGCGAGTGAGTGGACGTTATGGGTGAAAGACGTCACATGCGCCCTGGATCGCATAGTCGATATGTGAGCTATCCCTTGGTATATACTTGGTGCATACTCATCGCCCTGTAGACTGCAAGATGAAGAGAAGTTTCGCCGTATGATCGCAAGACTTTATGGTCGGTTGGAAGCTTTAAAAAACCCTCCTTCTGTGACTACCCAAATCGTTCGCCCATCCGCTAGTGACATTCAGTCGGTTTACACGGACCCCAGTATAACGATGTTGAATGCAGGTGATCCGTAAGCCTTTCTTTATCAATTGTTGGTCGTTTATCAAAACTCGTTAGGGTGAGGTGCGAGCCCTTGCCTTCGACATCCAGGTAACTCTTTTGTTTCAGTCATGAAAAAGATGATCACCGCCATGTTAATATTATCCCTCTGACAGCCAAATCAGCCCGATTCCGAAAGAAGACCTCAAGCTTCCGGGATCCGGTTCATCCATCCACGCTACGGAAAATAGGTTTGGTTTATTAAATAAAATACTCACACCTATTCACGTTGGAACAGCGAACGTGACGAGGAATCAACACGTAGCCTTCAGAATTACACACAAGATGGGTCGTAAGTCTGTCCTTATGTGATGATTCATTGCTCAGAGATCCAAACAGGCGCAAGCGCACTATTGCGCCACCTCCCCCACAAGAACCTAAGAGGATTAAGGTCGAAGACAAAAACTTTCAGGGCGAATAAACTATGGTGTACATGCACTGTAGTGGTAAACCTTTTTTTCAACGCTGCTCAATCATTCAATAAAATTGCTCTGCCTGTCCACGACATTCCATATATCGTTAGCAGAGACTGGAAGCCTAGGAATGATAAATTAGTTCCTGTATCGACCGCAATTGCACATACATTCCAACACTCGTCATTTGTTCGAATTCCGCCTACGTACTGGATGCGTGAGATTCTTCCTACGTTCGCCATCGTTACGCCCAAGGCTATGCTATTCGTCATAAACGAGTGTTTGTATTTCTACAGTCTAGTATCTACAATAAACAAGGGACCGTTGTTTGTGTTTGTTTGTCGACAGCTGCTAAACCAAGCCTTAAGCGCCTGGATTTTTGGAAGATGGTCTTGAAAGCTTGACCGGCCTTTAGTATGTCTTGATATAATCTGACACCCTTTCAGCTAGGTAGCATTTTACTAGTTCACTTTCTCGTGACTTGGGAGGCTGTCGAGCATGCAGGACTGTACGCATTAAATTCATGTCTCGATTACATCACTAATGCAATCTTTCAAGTTGCAGTGACATATACGACAAGGAGTATCTGACATACGTTCGCAAGGTTCTCTTATTGTTGCCCTCGTTCAGACTTAGTGCTCGTCGTTGTTCATAAAGACGTCTGATCCAAGTACTCGGGTGGTTCCGGCGCGCTAGCATGGACTCTCGAGGTCGTTGGGTTTGGCTTACATTCACCATGGCGTATGTTCAGTTTAATTATCGGTGCCATGATGTTGACATGGGATTTTTTCGGTACAGCACTTGCTTCTCGACTGGTGGTCAGACAAACCCAGTCTAGCAATACCTCCAGGATGCATTCTTGGATATGTATGCTACAGTTGTACAGGCTTTGGATGGTTTAGACGGAGTCATTGATTTTGAGGCAAGCTTATGCAATGCTTGACTTCTATAGTGCTAATCTGAAACAGGTTATGAACGGGCCTCATAGAGGATACATAGAATTGCCTTCGTTATACAAGTTCGACTATAATACGGATTTGCATCTGTCGCATGTCCGTGCGTGGGCTTGACTTACATTCATGGGAGATACTAATGACAAGGCATGTACAGCATCCGCTTTCGAATTTGCTTGGCTCTGGATACCCCACTCTCGTTGCCTACTGGACACGCACTTTCCCTTTCCCTACTCTTCTCACTTCCTGAATTCAGCCAGTCGGAAGGCCTGGCGTCCCGGTGGTCCGACTCGAGGCATGTGTGTAATGGGAGATGCACGGCGTCTGGGTGAGACAAGAGCAAAAATGAGGGTGTCGTTCTGCGTGAAAATTGTTTTCTCAAGGACCCTATGACTGGATGCTCACACACTTCAAGGTTGATTGGCCCACCGGTCTCTATATTTCTATTTCCCATTCCTTGAATGGTGGACAGATCATGCTCGGAGGGCGATGTCGAACGATAGAATGTTTTGGAGCCTATTCTAAACGAGGCATGTTTCGCGACATATCTTTTGTGTTTCCTGACAACTTTTGCAGTCTTGTCCACCATCATGGACAGCAGAATATCGACTTCCCACATTGGTTGGTGAACTGTTGAGCCGACATCATGGACTATTCGATAGGGCTTTCGAGAATTTCACGGTGAACATGCAAAGCTTATCCAAGGTATTATCCTTAGTAATCGAGATATGGGTTTTGGACGCTTATGTCGTCTTCTGGGGGATGTTCTCGCTGAAAGCCTTGTGTTGGGGTCAACAAGGCGCAAGAGAAAATTACTCACTCCAAATCCAGGACATCGTGGATCATAGCTATAAAGTACTCGGCTGGAAGCCTATTCTGATCGGAGAGTGTGGTATACTCATGGACATCAAGTAAGCTTGACGATGCCATTAGTGTCGCTGCTTAACAATTAACGGTCACAATCCAAAGGAGGCATTTGAGGGTGACAACTGAAAATGGCAGGAAAGGATGACGGACGTCATGATGACAGGTCTTGAGAGATCCCCGGTCGGATTTGTGTGTGTACTGCGTCTCTTGCATGACCAATCATTGATATGTTTTCAGGCTGTGGAACTGTTACCCCGACAATAATGACGTTCGAGGTGATGACTGGAACGGGGAAATTTTCTCTTAGTTCAGTTCAAGGCGTGGATTACCTCTAGCGGTGGCCGCAACTTGCCATCTATCGTCCGATCATACGCAGCAAAGACTGCTGGCATACCCACTCAGTCCCTCCTTACTTACGAGAGGAGGCTAGGATAGCGATAAGCAGGTGCGTTGCTCGTCATGTCCAACAGTGACTAGCTGATCTACAATATTGAGCTGATCGTCTGATCAGCAGAACGCCCTAATCGTTGTAAACACAATCCAGTCCCTAATCGCTCGTTTTCAATTGTCCAGAATATGCCATCTCGACGTGGCACTCCTGCTCTCAGTTCTCTGAGCCTGCAGGATGCCACAGTGCATTCTTCTACCCCGTCCTCTCCTGCCTACTTGCAATTTCCTCAAGCACGTTCCAATTCTCCATCCGGGTTTGCTCGTCTCCTCTCCAAGCCTTCAAGATGGTTCCGAAAGCCATCTGATCCACACTTGGCGTCGGTTGCAAGTGAACCTCGAAGCAGCACCAGCTCAATGGCCATACGCAAGCCGAAGATATCTCGTCCCACGGACCCACGCCCCATTTTTCAAGGGTTTCAACCGGAACCCCGCGTTAGCGACACGAGCAAGTGAGTTTTGTCCTGCAACTTGCATCTTTCCTCGACTATACCGCATTTTCGGATAAGGTCACTGCTCGTGCCTTGAATCTTATGCATACACTAAATTAATGTGTTCGAGACGCATTCTTTGTATCAAAGCTGTCGGTGCCTCGTACTGATAACTCAATGTACTTCATAGGTCGGTTCTAAATCTCTCGTTCAAGAAGTCCTTCGACTTTACAACGACCCTTTCCTACTTCACAACCACCTCGCCTGATTCCAACGGGGTCTTGGTGATCTTCGCAGCATATCCCGTAAAACTGGTCATAATCCGCAAGATGATCTTGGAAACTTCTCGACGTCCTCATTTTCCTCTGCAGACATGTCTTTTCGGCATAGAGTGCAAGAGTGCAGGAACAGAAGTAATGGTAGCGCAACCTTGCATCCCACTTCCGCGGGCTCTGGTCCCTGGAAGCCCCATGGTGCACATATTCCCAACCAATAGCCATCTTTCGTCTTCGCCTCCTGGGGTGGGTTTCGCCTTTCCGGACCCTGGTATTTCTATCTCTGTCTCCTCACGCACTTCCGACACGTTATTTCCCCTGCATCAGAGGAACCACCCTATCCATTCCCGTAACACGGCATCTGCACCTCGATTACCTTCTAAGCTATCTGGATCTGAGCTCGGGTTTACGCCAACAAGCCCAAAAGAAAGGGTTCAGGTTCCGAGCGAGACGCCGAATCGACAAAGGACATACATAACGACCGGTGTGGCCCCAGTTGCGTGCGTGGCGTCTTTTCTTTCAGCCTTGTTAGTCCTTCTCCCAGTAAACATTCATGAACCCAACCCAACTCCCATCAGTGGCCAAAACACAACATCTTCGTCTATAACGCTGGTTTTATCAACCGCATGGGAGATGCCTCGTCATCGATCTATGCGGACTATCGGCCATACAGTACTTCTACAAATCTGACGCCGTCGAAAGGATGGAACGCGGCCAAGGCAGAGCACAAAGGTTCGAAGTTGTACTTCTACAAAGTGGCCCAGCGACCGTAGTGCTGCCATCAAGGAACTTTTCGCTACTGAGATCGTCCCCACGCTCGAAGAGGGTGGAGTGGATGGCGAAGCCGATACCTTGGATGATCTAAGGGCTATGTAGTAGGGGCAGAGTTGACGGTGCAGGTGGCAGTAAGAAACGTGCATATTGGAGTCGAAGAACCCATCCTGACCTAGTTCGCGGTGATAGTAGCATCGAGAAAGGGACCTTCGAGACTCTCTTACATGAAGTCGTATTCGCCACGACTTCCCTCCAGCCTTCCGCAGAGGGTGAGGAGCAAGGTGCTTCCACAGGCAAGCCTCGCAGACCGAAGTGGGAAGACCTCTGTTCTGCTGTGTTGCTCTGCTTGCCTATCCTCGTCGGGCGAGAGTCATTTGAGAACGAGTTTACTCGTCTATGTGACAACCTCGTGAGTGTGGCGCTGATGAGAAGTCAAAGGATTATGAGCGCTCGTGCGTCTCATGGATGGCTGGCGAGTATCTCCGACGAGCCTGGTTGGGACGCTTGGCGAAAGGAAACGATGCCCGCTTTTTCTCGGAACGAAGGATCTGCCTCCGGAATACCCAAATCTACTTCTATGCCAGCCGTTTTTGCGCCTTCTCCAAACCCTGGCATGTACTCTCCTTCGATAACAGGGTTTTTATTCACTCCAAACCCAGGTATATTCTCTCCCTGGCCAGACGATGACGCCAAAATGGCATGTCTGATGGAAGCTTTGGGTCCAGGATTGCAACCCTTCGCATCCCCCGTTCAGCATCTCTCCACAGTTCCCCCAGCATCCATTCGCTGATCCTAAGCAGCGCGTATGGGTTAGTAACGCAAGACAACTTCACCCATGAGGTACTCTCTCCTTGACCCCACCGTCATCGCCCATA
>JABBWL010000597.1:0-22145 GCA_016758765.1 Suillus cothurnatus | reverse complement strand
ACCTTTTAAGGTAGTTCTAAGGCCAGTACCTCCCCTGTCCTGGCCTTCTAAGATTGTTGCCAAGCCACCAGCTTGTAAGGTCATTGAATTTTCTCCTTTGCCCATTTCTCAAGAGAAAATGGCCAACAAACCAGCCTCTGAGTCCAAGTATGAAGATGCCTCTCAGGGCAAGAGGAAGAAACAGAAATCCAGTGGTGAGTTAGATGCACTAAAGAAGTGCACATCACCTGTAGACATTCTCCCAAAAGCAGCAAGGGCAGATGGACCATTGTTGAAGCACCCTAGTACTTCTCCTATGAAAGGAGGACCATTATCCCCACTGATGGTTGACTCTTCAACTGAGGAGCAAGATACTCCTGCCCCAGCTAATATAAGTGAGTAGCCCTTCAGCTCACCTTACTATTTATCTCATAATTTGCAGTCGGAGCTCAGTGCTTTTGTGATAGCGCTTCTGACAAGCCTGAAGAAACCAAAGGTATGGCTGATTCTTTTGTTTTGTTTGGGGTAGCCTGACCTTTTATTTGGATAGGTCGCACTCGAGCATGACCACTTGTGAAGGGTTATTGTTCAATACTAAAGCCTAAGCCTAAGCAAATAACTCAGCATAGCCAGGCCCTTCGTGTAATATATTCTGATGACTCTGACAACTCTGATGCTGGTAGGGATGGGATCACAACCATGTCCCATGAGGTCACCCCAGACAATGTAGAAGGTTCTGTGACAAGTTGGACAGATGTGCCTAGGGATACTACTACAGAAGAGGGCCCTGAACTGCTGCTGCAGTCCAATACAGAGAGGAATAGTGCACACCCACCGTCTCCATGTGAATGTGACATTCCAGTGTCATTGCAACAATCAGACACATCTTTACCCACACCCACAGTCTTCCTGCAAATGTTGACCATCAATCTATAGAATCCACACGCCCTCAAGAGCCTTTCCATCATGAACTCCATGATCCTCACAATATTGACCATCAAGATCCTCATGGACTCATCCATCAAGATTCTCCTGATCATTTCCATTGTGATTACAGGGATACTCACTTCCACAGTTCTTATGGCCCTCCTGACCCTCCTGACCCTCTCCTGTTCAACCCTTATGAGTGTCCTCACATCACTGGTCATAGCACTTATGATTCTTCCTATCCTGTGAGTGACTCATTCTGAATTATGCATGTTGTATGTACTAACATCTTTGCAGTCACAAGATTACAATCGCCTCCATCCACATGATGTATACCATCATCGCTGTCCTGCATGATTTAGGAATCATGCATGGACATGACTACTAGGTATCCCCCTAAAAGACAAAGTCTGATAGCTTAGCCTTCAGCTAGTCAACCCATGCCTTGGCTTCAAGCCTTGGTCAAACAATTCCAGTTTCCCCATATTTATTTATATTTCTGTACTGTCTTGAAGAAATGTCATGTGTGAGATGGGAATCACATAATGACCTAGTTGATAGTAGGATTAAAAAGAAGGTTAAGGTATTGCCTTGCCTTTGGATTATTCACTTTGGCTAGAGAAAACCATAGAGAAAAGTTCAAAGCCTTACAAAAACCTATCCAAAAGTTCTTGGTTTCTTTTATTCTCATTGTATTATTAGTTCTGTGTTGTTTTCTCTAGTGTTTCCTTTATTTCTTTTTCTATTAGGATGCTTTGACCCACCAGATACTTCACAAAATTGTACCTACAGGGTATGATGTCATAATGATGTCATAAGACTCCACAGATACTCCTGCAGGTATTTGTTGGTAGAAATGATATCATGATGATGTCATGATGATGTCATCAGTTCTAGAATGTTCAAGGGAAAGTTCTGGAAAGTTCTGCTCCACACTGATGTCATAAATGATGTCATTACTCCACCCATGGAATAATCTGGAATATTCTGCTCCACATTCTGATGTCATAGCTCCATCTTTTTACTTACATAATATTCCCACACAAAATGTATATAAGGAGAGCCCATTCTCCCCCAAAAATAAGAAACTTAGTATCTCTCAGAAGCACATATTTTCTCAGAAAGTGAATATAGCCCCTGAAGTTTCTCACTGTACAGATAGCTGCTTGCAAAGTTAGTCCCTTTGAAGTACTGTGCAGGAATCTCCAGAGATAATTGTCCAACCAGCTTTGGTCATTGTGTACGTATATTGAGACCAGCATCTCACACGTTTGTAGTTATTTGACCAACCAGTCTTTGGTCCACGTATATTGCCTAGACGGTTTATCCTAGGTAAAGTTTCACAAGTTATTTGACCAACCAGTCTTTGGTCCACGTATATTGCCTAGACGGTTTATCCTAGGCAAAGTTTCACCAGTTATTTGACCAACCAGTCTTTGGTCCACGTATTCGCATATTGAGACCCGCTTCTCACACGTTTGTATTTATTTGACCAACCAGTCTTTTGGTCCACGTTTCTGTCTAGTCGGATTATCCTAGACAAAGTTTATAGGTTTTATTAAAACACACAAAAGCTCCGGCTAAGTTAATCAATTGATTGGTTTAGCGAGCCTCCCAAGAACTCACATGTTATCTACCACGAAAACTAGAAAAGTCATAGACCGTGTTAATTGAGGACTGGCAAGAAGTTTTATTCAAGTGTAATTGTGGTGTCATTACATTTTTACACACTTTTATTTAAGACCCTCGATTATTAAGACATCGCACCCGCAACACTAATGACAACCCCCCTGAACACCACGATGCTTGTAATCATACATGGACCTTGTCTCCGGTAGGAGAATCAAGCATCAATTACACTACAGAACAGGAGTGCAGCCATTCACTGGTGTACTCCAACCATGTCAGATATAGCTCTGCATTAGACTATGGATACATGCATGAACATGGATACCCTCAGTGTGGTGATTACGGTGATCGCAGTCATGGATTTCCTCCCCAGCACAGTGGAGGTTATTATAACAACCTCCAAGCCGATAGGAGAGAATACAACAGAGACTCCAGATGGGCCAATCAGGATTTGTGCAGCCCATACCACTATGACAGCCCAAGTTCCAGCTCAAACACCCAGCTAGCAGAGTACCCAGGCAATGTGCCTCCTTCTGCCTGACAAGTATTTCTCCCTGCTCTGTCTTACACTTTCTGGCTTTGCTGTTTTGTTTTATCTCCTTCAAGGAGATGTTATGTCTTTACTATCTCCCTTCTTGCCTATCCCCATTCTGTTGTCAGTCCTTATGCCACACTGTTCATAGTCTTGTCTGCATTACTTTCATTGTCTGGTATCAAACATTCAGCCAGCAAAGTATCCCATTGGTGCACCTCCTTCCACTTGATCATTGTCCTCCCATCTCCTTCTATGCTTGTCCAGCCTTGCCACCCTCCAAAATGGACATTGTCTGCTTGCTGCTTCCCTTTTGCTCATACCCATACTGCTGTCATCCATCACACCACAATTTTCATAGTCCCTTGAACCCTAGTTGTATGCATTGCCTTTGTCATCTTACAGTTTCTGTACCTTGCCCTTTTGATACAATTGATTTACCACATGGTGTTGCTGTTATCCTTGAATACATTGGGGTGTTACTCAAACTAATATGTATGAAATTATCATTGATGCATGACGAGAAAAATGTTCTATCTACAACATAGAACACATACAGATGTGTATGATGGTGCTCTCCACCCCCCCAAATGGTCCTACCCACCTTCCCAAACAGTCCTACCCATCCTTTCAAACGGTCCTCCCAACACTCACAAACAGTCCTCTCCACCATCAGCAATGGTCCTACCAACCCTCGCAAACAGTCCTCCCTAGCCTTGCAAGCGATCCTCTAAACACTCACAAATGGTCCTACACACCCTCGCAAATGGTCCTCCCAACCCTTGCAAACAGTTGGCCCCAGCCTCACAAACTATCCTCCAAACACTTGCAAACAGTCCTACCCACCCTTGCAAATGGTTCTCCCAACCCTCGCAAACAGTTGTCTCCAGCCTCACAAATGATCCTCCCAACACTTCCCTACCCTAGCAAACAGTCCTCCCAAACCTCATGGACTCATGGTGCAAGCACTAAGGGCTACACAGGTGTTCTTTGGTTCACAGAGGATAAGGGCCACATATCTCAAGAGGAAAGTGACTGAAGTTTGAGAAATGGGTGGGAGGTTCTTGCAGGAGGGACATCTTCCATATAAGTTATTGCATACCAAGAAATCCATCTGAAAGACTGTGGGAAGCTCTAAAAAGTGCTGCAAAGGGTGGCTGGCTGTCACTAGTGTGAGTTCTGCATGACTTTGGCTGCTTTCAAAGAACTTCACCATTTCTTCATTAAAATCAGTCATTCAACCTTACAATGAAAGGTACATGTTAGAAACATTGATTGAAGTTGTAAATTATAGCAGTACTCAAAACAAATTTTGAAACTTTGCTTAGACCTTGCCTAATTGCTTTCAACTCTCAGCTAAAGCCTTGAAGAAACTTGGCTGATGACCCAGATTCAAGGTCAGGCCAGCATCATATAGTGGACTTTGAAACCACCATGCCTCCTGCCTGTCATTCTGCATGCCTCAAAGCCAATACACCATCACACTTATGGGCGATGGATAATGCAAAAAAATTCTGTGATGCAGTTTGCAATTGCATCAGGATGTAAGCCTAATCATATTTTTTATTCTGTTAATAAAAATTCTAAAATTCATGCAGTCTTAGGGGTAAATACAAAAAAATCAAAGCATCATTTGGTAGTATGGGCACTGGTGTAATTCCGGCTGAGGGGACTTCAGCAAAAAACCTGCTGGGTGAGTTTTTAGTTGCATTTTCTCATTGTTGGCTGATTGATTGTTGAAGATGCCATGCTCTTGGAACTGCTGTGGTATATGGAACTCGATGCCATCTGGCACTCAAATCCATCCATGGCCACAAAGGTGCACTCATCAAGACCTGGTGTCAACCATGCAGGTACCTTCTACTCGTTCATTCAACCGCATGGTGGGGTGGTGTAAGGAATAATGCCTCTCATTGTGTGATATGGTGCTTTTCGCTAGGGAGTACATGGCACGAACTTGCAGCACCACTCTGGGTGCTATCTGCAGCTATTCCTATATGAGGCGCAGCTTTCCTGTGCAACACACGCCATGCGCACACACTTCCTGCGCTTCACGATGCGTGCGCTTTCCCACGCTTGAGCACCCTATAGCACCAGCCATCCAGAAGCATCCATCCACTGTCCACCAAGCTCTCTAAGTGCATATATTCCTATTTCTCTTATTTGCATATTGTTCCACTTTTATTTTTATCATGGACCCTTACTTTTACATACCTTACTCGGTAGCACTTCGGCTCTGCATGACAGTGCTTAGGCACCATATATAAGTGCCAGCGGTACTTACTATTGGATTACTTTTCAGTTGACAGAACTTTCCTACCCACTATTTACCCAGCAGAACATAGTAGAAATCCATTCATTTTACACTCTCTCATTTGCGCATATACACATGCACTTTCCCGTGCTTCACGCAGCACATGCACACATTCCCACGCCTTCATGCCTTGCATGCACCTGCGCTTTCTCACACCTCATATTGGCCGACCAGTAGTGCCTTCAGCGCATACAACTAGATCCTTGCTGCACTCGCTTCCCCTTTAGGGTCGAACACACTTGTCATCTCAGGTATAGCAGACTAGGCAACACGCAACCTTATAACAATTATAGATACAGTCAGGAGCCTTGTTCATGCCTTGCTGTGCGGGCCCCTCAATGTACTATGGCCAGTGGCCATCACAGACTTCCGATGTCTAAAATCTATCTGCCTACCAACATGGGCTCCATGCACTTTAAGATAATTCATTTGCTGGCATTATGTACCCACCAGCAGCTGCTCATCATCCCCCCTTACCATTGCATCCCCCCACTCCCCCCTTACCATCACATTTGCCTCCTTCTCCCTTACCATCACATTTGCCACCTTATGTGCCCGATGTGATGCACAAACTTGGCTAGGTAGTAGGATCACTCCCTAACCAATATGTGGCCAATACCCTGCCTAGCTGCTATGTCCTAGAAGACAGTGTTTGACCCTAAAGGGTTTCTGATCTAGGCTCAAGCTCAGAGGTAGTGAAATATCATCTAACTTCAGACTGGTACTGGTGAAAGGGAAACATGCTTATATAAGCCACAATTGTAAAGAATGTAAAGTAAGTAAGTAAAGCTAATATCAGCCCAAAGAAAACTTAATTGTCACACCGATGTCCACCTTCCTTGCCTTCCATTGGACAACAATGATGACATTGCTGACAACTATGGCCCATTGCATTCCCCCTTGGGAGATGCATTGGACCATGTTGAGGGTGGCAACAATGATGACATGATCCTTGACAATGGCCCTGGTAGCCCTTCCCCAGTCGCAGGGAAGAAGCAACAACTGCCATCATTACCCTCTCCTCCTCCCTCCCCTCCAGTGCCATTCGCCATATCATCAAGGACTCTGACATCCACCTACAACAATTGTTTGGCATTTGATGTGCAGAAGCCATCAAGTCATGGAGGGTGACATAAAATTGCATTGGTGATGTCATGCAGCATATCCATGCCCTTATCAATGACATGCAATACCATTTGTCATCAGAGTACCATATGTCTCCAACACCCCAGTTGTCGCTCCCAAATAGCGCTGGCAGCTCAAAGAAGGCAAAGTTGGATGTGTCACAGCAGGTGAAGCAGGTGAGGGACAGAATTGAGAGTTTGCACTCTAGCATGATGTCACATCATGAGGGGCAAACATCAATGCTACATTGCCAAGCTTGAAGCCAAAAGTAAGCACAACCATGATTTGAAAAATACAACTGGCTTCACACCACCTGGGAGCACAAAGCCTCTCAAGCTGCATTCAGCCATTAGCATCTGCAGGAAGCAAAAGATGCTGAAATTTGGCTTTGTGAGATGGATATTTGAGTCCACCAAGCATATTCCAAGGTGCTCAACAAGGAAGCAGAGACTCTCCATCTCAAGATCCAGTTCCACCAAATGATGCAGGCCTCCAAGGCCTCATCAGATGGAGGAACTGGATGATCACCTCATTGTCCACACCCTTGTCATTGTCCATCCCCTCATCCTGTCTGCCTTGTCATCTCATTGTCACCATCATTGTCATTGTTGTCAGGGTTGTGTTGTTGTCATCATTTGTTGTTGCTCATTTGTTCCATTGGATATGTACATGTTTTATGTCTTATGGTACTTTCATTCATGCTACATAAGTATATACATTTGTTATACAAATGTATTGGTAGGAGTACATGTTCAAGTAAGCTTTGTTGCTGGCTGTCATCCTGTGCACCTGAGTGAGAACTGTCAAAGAGTGCATCCTGGTACTTTCATTCATGCCACATAGGTATATACATTTGTTGTACAGGTACAGGTGTATTGGTAGTAGTACATATTCAAGCAGAGCCCCTTCAGTGAATTCACCCATCTCAGATGGGCAGCCAAGCGTGACAATATACCGTTTGAGATGGGCCAGCCCATGTGGGCCCATGACAAGAATTGTACCCTGATATAGGAGTGGGCTGAGTGAACTTGTGTACCCAATACAAAGGGATGAGCCAGGGGTATATATTATGAACAGTAGTATAGGAATGTACTAGTATATAGGATAGTATGGATGGTGAGTCCAGGTTCCATTGGAGACAAGTGGGCTGGGCAAATGTGTACCCAAGGCAAAGGGATGGGCCGAGGGAATATAATATAGACAGTGGTATAGGAATGTACTAGTATATATGATATAGCAACCGGTACATCCAGTGTGGCAATATCTTTTGGGCTGACCTGCAAAACACCTTAAATTGCAATGTATGTCAATCCCTGTCCATCTCCAATGCCATCCTACCATCTCCGCATCTCCGACGCTTCAGACCCACTTGGAGATCATTGCACTTGTCCTACCTATGTCCAGTCCAGTCCCACTTAACCCCACTGGTGCATATCTAGTTGTTACACGTTGCTGATTGAGTTGGTAGCGCTATTACATGTATTCTCACAGGCCACAGTACCTCATGGCTTGTTACATACTATTGGACCTGAAATTTTGATACTTACTTTCGCCTATCTACTCTGGATTTTCATGTAGCTAGTTATATAAGGTTGGGTGACTAAGATTACAATTACCACTTAGTAGGAGGGAGAAATCCCCGATACTTGGTCACCCATACCTGTCCCTAGAGTTACCCTGACAATATACCTGTTTACCCATTACCCGTTACCCAAACCCGTTACCTGTCATTTCCTTGACACTCCTTACCATCTCCAGCCCATCTCCAACCCACTCCTTACATCTCTGCATCTCCGCACATCAAACCTGATTTCCCACACCTTGGACTTCACGCCTTACCTTCAGACTTGTTCCCTGACCTTAGGATTTTGATTTCCTTGCTTAGTACTGACTTTCAAACTTATATCAGACAGCGTGCCCCTCAGGTCGAATGTTCTTGCTTGCAAGTGTAACAGCTGGGTAGAGCTTCAACATATATCTGGTTAGGGGATAGTTTCTATCACTCTAACTAGAGTTGTCTTTTACACCGGTATACACCATCCGGGATAAATCACCCGGTATATGCCATCCAGGATACACCACCCAGGATACTGGATATTGGTTCCAATTAACTGGTTCAAGTGGACCAGTTAATATGCAGCCTTATACTACTGGCCAGTGCAATTTCAACAGTGGTCAGGTTGTGTCAATCCGTTCATATTTGATTGAGATACAGGCAATACAAGATTCTGTGCTAATTGATCAGGCATGTACATCCAGTGTAGGTATCACAACCTGGCTAGGCACTAGCTATAATAATGCAAAACCAGTATACAGTAGGCAACAAAACTGTTGCAATGTTTGCATGAATTTAATTATTCTGGCTATATCATTGTGGGGATTTCTGCTATAAAAATGTGGATAAGAGCAATATTGTAGTTCTACATCCAGGCTACAATAGTCATACTATAATGAAGGTGTGAAACAACTTCCATAAAAAGATATGAGCAATTTATGACAGGGTATGTATTGCAACGGTTTTGTTGCTGATATTCTTAAATAGATAAATCCTATCAGTAGACATCAGTTGTGATATTTATTATGTCTTATCATGTCATGTGACATGTAAAAGGGTCAACATAACATAAACAAAGCCAAATGTTGAACTTTTTTGACATTCATCATCATAAAAATCCTCTCTGCTGATAAAATCAACCAAATCCTTTTTCACCTTGATTTTAATCAATATACAAGGGAGGTCTCACATAATACTGGTGTATACCATAGTAACACTAGCAGAGTTTACTTGAAACTTCATTTTGACCTTCAAAAGTCCTCTGGTAATTGTCCTTCTACTGTTTCCTCCTGTGGTGTTTAATATACTATTTGGCTAATCAGTACAGGCAAGGCTGAAAATACCACTGAAGTCACAAGAGCGCTTTTGGATATCAAGAACAAGTCTATGTCCTCTCAGACAACACACAACTACTCAAGGAAGTTTAGTATGAAGGCTGTAGTCAAGCAAAAACACCCTCTTCTCTCCAAGTGTCATAGGAGAGCAACACCAGACTTTGCTATGAGTTAGTACCAATGGATAGTGTATGACTGGAAAAGTGTCATATGGTCAGATAGAACCAAAATTAATCATTTGGTGTCAAATGGAAGGAAGTGGGCTTGCAAAAAGGCAGGAGAGAGAAGGGTGTTTTGCTTGACTACAGCCTTCATACTAAACTTCCTTGAGTAGTTGTGTGTTGTCTGAGAGGACATAGACTTGTTCTTGATATCCAAAAGCGCTCTTGTGACTTCAGTGGTATTTTCAGCCTTGCCTGTACTGATTAGCCAAATAGTATATTAAACACCACAGGAGGAAACAGTAGAAGGACAATTACCAGAGGACTTTTGAAGGTCAAAATGAAGTTTCAAGTAAACTCTGCTAGTGTTACTATGGTATACACCAGTATTATGTGAGACCTCCCTTGTATATTGATTAAAATCAAGGTGAAAAAGGATTTGGTTGATTTTATCAGCAGAGAGGATTTTTATGATGATGAATGTCAAAAAAGTTCAACATTTGGCTTTGTTTATGTTATGTTGACCCTTTTACATGTCACATGACATGATAAGACATAATAAATATCACAACTGATGTCTACTGATAGGATTTTTCTATTTAAGAATATCAGCAACAAAACCGTTGCAATACATACCCTGTCATAAATTGCTCATATCTTTTTATGGAAGTTGTTTCACACCTTCATTATAGTATGACTATTGTAGCCTGGATGTAGGGCTACAATATTGCTCTTATCCACATTTTTATAGCAGGAATCCCCACAATGATATAGCCAGAATAATCAAATTCATGCAAACATTGCAACAGTTTTGTTGCCTACTGTAAGTATACTAGTATGCCAGATCAGATCAGTGGCAGTCAGTAATAAGCTCTTATCCATCAACATGCCTTCAACTCAGATATAAACCTCTGTCTGTTCATTCAGTGTTACCAGGATGCCACCAAAAAGCAAAGGTTAAAAAAAGACAGCTGCTAATGATCAGGATTTTTCCAGAGAGACCAAGGACCACTGCATCTAGTCTTTGGCTGATCAACTATATCATTGAAAGGCATTCCAGAGGGGGAGATGGTATACATATCACCTTGTTTACAACAATCTATATCAATATTATGACATTTTGGTCACCCATCTATCTATGGGTCTGTAGTCCTGAATGCCACCAATGACAGTCATCAGGCTCGAGTACTACACTTCTATCATTTGCAACACCAAATTTTGGATAGAATACTATCAAGTACTACACTTTCTTCTTTCTAAAATTTAGTGTTGTGAATGGTGGAAACGTAGTCCTCCAATTATCTTCTTTTCAAAATTTGGTGTTATAAATGATGGAATTGTAGTACTCTGATTGTCTTCTTTCATAATTGAGTACTCCACTTCTACCATTTGCAACACCAAATTTTAGATAGAAGACCATCTAGTAATATACTTTCTTCTTTCCAACATTTTTGAGTACTTTACTTCCATCATTCACAACATCAAATGTTGGAAGGAAGTCAACAGATTACTACAGTTCTGTCACCCATAGTGGACACATCTTTGCATTTTTCTCCAATCATTCTGAGAAGGACAGCAGTTAGCTTTTGCTAGCAAAGAAAAGATAGTTTTGTTGCCATAAATGTTTCACAGGTCAACTGTGTTGTTTCATCTAGGTGCTATCTACTATTCTAGGACTTTATTCTGGTGTCCTCCAGGGCACCATAATAGTTTTTTTTTTCTAATTTGTGGCTCTGTCATTGCCACACTTAACCTTCATCACATATGTCATTTCTGCACCTGGTATTAACCCTATGTAATCTAGATCAGATCAGCTTGAATAATGCACATTATCACCTCAGACTGGATAATCAGAATTTAAGTTACCTAATTTGGTACTATCCCCTTTTAGTCTAGATTGGATCGACTTGAAATTTTCAAATGGTGCCACTCACCAAACTTCCATCATTTCTGTCATAGGGGACTTAGATCCTGTCACAAAACTGTCCAAAAACCTCTAGCTGTATGGATGAACTACTCTGAAATCCATCACCATTTCAATTATCCTTGGATAGGAAGGATGATCATAATTTACTGCACAAAGCTAAGTAGTTTCAAAGTTAAGGTTCAACTTAGACAGAACTGCTGAATTTTAAGGATGAGACTATGGAATGTGTGACAGAATGTTCAACTAACCAGTTCTAGTATTGATGTTAAGGAAACTGAGATTTCTGAGATTGAACTCTCCAGGGCTGTAGTCAGCATAGCCTATGCCATAGTAAGCTTCTATTTGAATTTGACCGGCTGATTGGGACCTTCACCATTTTGCAGACAAAGCTAAGGTGTTCCCAAACCTGCTGAATTCTGACAGCCAATAAAGGGAGAAACTTACTAAATATTTCAAGACTCCTTCTTTTGGCCACATCTTGAAGCTGACCACATTTATTGACATGCACAGAAGTATACTTGCTTGATATTTGCCAAAGATCTTGGTGCCTGTTCAAATAATGTGTCAACTCTTTGATGTAAGTTCAAAGACCTTGGTAATCAGATATATTCAGAAATATATCAATAGCTCTGTCAAATCCCTTTAACCTGTCTTAGACAAGTTTTTGCCCAAGGAAACTCCAGAGAAAAAGTACCCTTGGCATTTATAGGGATTTATTATACCTTCAGGGGAGGAGAGTTTGAAGCAGGACGGATGACTTTATGCTTGGGTGGATTTATGCAATGCCAAGAGGTAAGTTTGTCTATCTTGCCCCACAGGGTAGAAAACTAACTTAATTGAGCTAGCATCTTCAAGATAGTTTGTACCAATCAACCTCCCTTTCATCATCTGTAGCTCAAAATTAGTTAGCCACAATGACTGTTAAAGACTGTGGCACGCTGGTGCATACAATCTCTCAGAGGGGTGAGTATGACTGACTCAGAAGGGCTTTGGCCTCAGCTCATACGCTGTGCCCCTCACCTGAGTACAGTGCCCTTAATTTCGGATAAAGTCCAATAGGGTCCTAACAAAGTCTGGAGGACTTCGAAGGCAGACAACTCTGGTGGAGCATCTGAAGGACTTCCGGATGAGCATGGGAACTGTCCGGATGAGTGCAGGAAACTTCCAGACAAGTATCAGAGACTTGGATGGAGTTCCATCTACTTGATAGAAAGTGGAATAACCATGCATATCAATCCTTAGTAAAGACATAGGGTAGAGATACTGCAACGGACACAGTCCGAGGCAGGAAGAGTGGTCCGGAGTTCTGGATAGGGGTTCCGGAGTGGACGCGGATGGATATAGGCTACCCTTAGGTAGAGATGGAGTTGGATAAGGATCAGAAGGAGTGCGAGTATCGGAAAGACAAGACTTTAACCTAAGGATACAATCCTTTAGGCTTGAGGTAGGATCTGGAAATGGACAATGTCCGGAAACATGGAAGAGCAGAGCTCTGGCCTAGGGAATCAATCCCTAGGCCCAAAGGATAGAGAAGGGGTCCTTACAACACTAATGTGCGAGGACAAGAATGCTGCAAGACTGTATAATATTCGAACTGAGGATCTATTGAGATGTACAAGAGTTTATATACTGTAGGTAGCTAACGGAATAATCAGAGGCAGTGTCCAAGGCTATGTACATTAGCGCAGTCAAGGATAACGGATCAGTAAGCATAACAGATAAGTAAACAACCGAGTACCAGTAATAGACAAATAGCGAAGATATTGGGTAAGTATAGAACTGGTTATCCGAAAGGTAGAGAATACCGAATAAAGGAATAGGCTGTGTTAACGTTATATGGACAGGTAATGAATAGAAAGCTTATCGTATCGAATCCGGAGCAGATAGGCATATTGGATTGGATCCATATATTGGATCGGACAGATGAGTGGTAGTTGGACAAGTGCGATAGTGGATAAGACTGGAAATGGTTATGGATGAGGTCTAGGAATCTAATCTAAGGATTAGTCCATAAATCCGACTATAGGATAGGTCTGGAATCCGGGATATGACAAAAGACAAAAGTAGTGTATCACAACAAAAAGACTTGGATGTTGATTATATGTCCTTTAAGCCTATAACAGGCAAGAGGGGAAAATAAGCATGGCTCCAAGTTTAAGTCAATCCACTGTATGAAATATCGGGGGGACATTCCTCCTCTTCTAGCCCAAAAAACAGACAAAAGAGGCTCCAATGGAATTTCCAGATTCTGGGACTTATGATGTATATCAGGAAACATTTAGAGACTTTGTTCCAGAAGCAGAGGCTACTCAGCATACAAGAATACCAAGGTATGACTCACATTCCTAAGTTGCTGATAACTTTCTTCTTATACTGAATAATATAGACACAAAACAGTTTTATAGCAGACTACCTTGCTCTATCTAGAAATCATCCTAGAATCCAAACAATTTATCTGTGAAGGCATATGTGAGTCTTGCCAAGATGCTGAGGCCACATTCAGCTGTGTAACTTGTACTGGGGACCACAGCTGGCACTACCCTTATATAATCAAGTCACATCAGTTGTTACCTTTTCATAAAATCTAATTGTCGATTGGCAAGTGCTTCAAGGATGTCACTCTTACTGACCTAGGTTTTGTGTAGTACTTGGGCTATGAGGGCAACCCTTGCCCTTGGTATAAAGCTTCACTACTTTACAATGGTGACATAGAATCTTTGCCACATGATACTAGCCCCATCACTATTGTGCATTCTTTTGAGGTGTTCACTTATAATGTAGAGGGCCAGAGGTACCAATATGAGATGATAAAAGAGAGGGAAGAGGATATTGGCTTGAAGAGCTAGAAAGTGTGCACTTTGAGTGTGGTGAAACAAGAGAAGACAAGTGTTAAAGTTGGTGAAAACTTTCAAACTCAGACTTACCTAAGCTTTTGTAGCTAGTGCAATATCATGCAAGTGTTGGTAGTGGTAACCAATTAATAAAGAATTGTTGATACAATTGTAATACTTAACATATCTACACCACAATATTGGTTTTCTTTTAAGTTATTATAAGACTTGATATTTCTAACATCAAAATGTTGGCTATATTGCAATTAATTGTAAAATATGACATATCTATATCAGAATGTCAGTTTTCTTTTGATCCTTGTTCATTCAATAGCTATTTGTTATGCTTATATCAAGCTTTATCTTTGTATATAATCTTATATAATTTATTGTATTTTTCATTTGGTTTTACTAAATATATCTGGTCATATTAAACAAGGGTTGATTTCCTGATGTCATTGTTAATTTTCAGTCAATGCTAGATATCCACAACATTATATGACTTTGGTTCAATTCAGCCAGTACAGCTTCTGCATCTTGCAGACTCACACCTTCCTTTTCCTACTCTACTTTTAGTATCATCTCTTCTTCTTTTGTCCATGGCTAAGAATACAGCCAAGAAGTGTGCTGCCAGTGGAACTGCAAAAAGGATAAGTGGCCCCCTTGGATTGCCTGTCCCAGCACATCCTGGAGTTGAAGGAGAAGTGGAGGTGGCACAGCTAGAAGTCCACAGCCAGGTAAGTTCCTTCTTGACACATCTGCTGTTGCTAATATTGTGCATTTAATCTAGTGAGGGAGACATTGTGCTCTATGAGTGCAGCAGCTACCCTTATGTCATGTGTAGCAGATACCCTGAGGTCCTAGCCAACTCTCACGACATTGCCAGTCACCCTGATGTCCTATTCTGGTGTCTTAGTTGTCACACTGAGTATACCAAGAAGGTATCTGCATCTTACCATGTGAGTCTTTTTTATTTTATTTTATTGACTACACTAACCTAATGACTACAGGGTTCTTATTCTGGTACTCTGCCACCTGAAGGAGGAAAGCCTGCCCTCCAAAGCTTCCTCTATTTAAATGGCATATTTAAGATGGCATCTTGCACAGCGTTGGCTGCTGCACCTATCACTGTCATCTATTTTATTTTGGGTGGCAGCAATGAGATTGTCATTCTGGTACCTTTTCTGTCCCACTACTTTCCAAACAGTGGCTACATTTACCTCAAGATCCCTTTTGATGTCATTGCACATAGGACAATTCATTGTTACACTTGCGCCCAGGAAGCTTGCATCACTTGCATCAAGCCTCATCTCACCTATAACAGACATGTCTTTGTATTTTTCTCAGATGATTCTGAGGAAGACAGTGGTTGGCTTTTTGCAGGCAAAGGACAAGGCAGTTTTGTCACCATAAGTGTTTTACAGGTAACATGTGTTTGTCTTTTTCATTTGCTAATGTACTATCTAGGTGCTATCTACAGTTCTAGGTCCTTATTCTGGTGTCCTCCAGAGCACTATGATGGTCTTTCTAGTGTGTAGCTCCATCATTGCTTATGATAACTCCTTCAGCAAGCTCCAACAAACTATTCTTAACTATAATATTATATCAGCCATTATCTTTTCCACTACTCAATTCCAATATTTTGTTGCCACAAATTTCTTGCTGGCATTAGCAGAGCAGGTAATTGTGGAGCAACTAGATATCAGTAAGGTATTCCCTGGTGTTCCTACCCTCTCCAGTCACCTTAGGCAACACACCAAGGTGATTTTGATGATCAGAGACAATGCTTATGGCATGCACAACCTCCTCATCACCCAGTTTACGTGTGTACATACCAAAACTTAGCCATAGGGTATTTTGGTCTCTGAACAATGCCCTCTTTGCAGATCAACTAACAGTTGGTCAACAAAGGTCATAGTGTGGGCAGTGCATGAGTCTTGGGAACCTGATGTTGAAAATCAGGCTCCTGTTTCTAGGTACCTTTATGCCTGTGCTTATTCTGAGTGTGGTAAGGTACAGAATAAATTTTCCTACAAGTTCCACATTGATAAAATACCTGGTTTTTTTGTCAATACTGCTAAGACAAAGTCATTTAATTGGTTCCAGTCCCCCTCCACTACTTTTCTGCCTTCTTTATGTCTTTGCCTGCTTCATGTGGGCCTTCTGAAATCAAAGGCAAGCATCCTAGAAGTAAGGATGGAGAAGTGTTAACTAAGAGGATTCAAATTTGATCTGTCTCATAACTACTTAGTTTTATACATATATGTTTTGCAATGAATTGATTTAATTTGGTGTTCTCATGGTTATTTTTGAATTTAAATGTCTCTCTTCCTGAAAAAAAAGAGAGGCTGGTAGTGTATATATCTTTAGCTAGATAGCTGTACTTTGTTACATAGTCAACCCCTGTAAGGTAGTATATAACCTGAGAGTATATGTCTTAATCTTACTTTATCTCTCACTATTTGAGAGAAGAGTGAAAGTGGGAAGCTTTTATTTATGAGTGCAAATGAGCTCCTTTTATACCTTTTTGGAGGCCATATTATTAAACATGATCTATCATAGGGATTGGTAAGAATGTGCTTACAAACTAAACCTTAAGATGTATTGAGTCAGCTTAATTACAAAGTAGATATTAAATGAGTGTAATTTTATAAAGCATGAATAAAAGATAGCATAAGTCATCAAATGGATTAATAAGATAGTGCTTACAAACCAAGTCCATAGATATGCTGATTCATCCTTGTTACTAAGTGGATTATAAATACAACTGCAAGTCTTACAAAGCATGACCAATCATGACCAACTATAATGAGTCAAGTTGAATCCTTACAAACCAAGATATTTTTCAGTCACATGACAGGCTTACTAATATTCCTGGTGGCTTCTGAGAACATATGTTGGCCAAATAACAAAAATAAAGATAAAGAAACAGAATCTTATAGAAGAAAATAAAAAACAGGGAAAATAGAGGTGAAGAATGGAGAAAAGGAAACTAGTTAGAAAATAAAGGAAAAAAAGGTAGAGTAACTTGGTGATAGGAAACAGTATGGTGCCTAAGACCTTCCTTATCACTCCTTATCTGAGCATCTGTTATGATATGGATCATATACCATGCATGACATTAGTCATAATCTATGACTCAGATACTAGCCAGTACTAGTTCTACATGGCTGGCCGAAGACTATGGGCCTGGAAGTTATATTTGGATCCTGGCCAGTACATGCTCTACAGACCTGGCCAGTCACAATCTATGGACATCTCCCATATTACTTGGGTACTGGCCAGTATTAGTTCTATGTGGCTGGCTGGTCACTCTACCACCCCTAGCTCACAGCTTATTGATGATTACTGTATGTACAATGACCTTCAGCTAGAATAGCTCTACAGGCTGGCCAGTACAGTGCCTATATGAATTTAGTACAGTTGGCTAGCCTCTGGTCACACACATTATATAACCATTTGGCAAGTCCAGGGTACAGGTTCTATATAGGGTCTTGACTGAACTATATGTTCTAGGGTCCATCACATTTTATTTGCACATCCTGTCCTTGTTCTCTAAGGTTCATTGGTGTGTATTTCCCTTATTACACTCATATCTCATCATATATTCCCTTACATTTCTCCTTGTGTCTATATATTTCATTTTCTGTTTGTGTTATATCACCCTTGTATATTTAGTGCTATCTACTCAGTTCTGAGCCCTAGGAACTTGCTTAGGATATTTAACACATCAGTTTTAGCTAGAGAGAACTCACTTCCATTCCACCACCTGCACATTAGTTAGTAGGACTTAGCATTTGAATCTATTCATACAATTTCATTCCATAAGAGCTTGAGAATATTCTTGAAGAGCTGCATCTACTCCCCTCTTAGCATCTACCCTTGAGTTAGAGAGAGTCCCATTTTTGTGCTTTCTGATAGCAACACACTTTGTGATATTTCATGCTTTTTCCCACACTTCACAATTTACAGCATGTTTTGTATGCTTTTGGCCACACCATACACTGCTACTTCCCCTTCCCTCTAAAGCACTTGACAAGCATCTAGACCAAGGCCTAGTCCACAACTCCCCTTATTTTATAGAATAATCTCTTCTCAGTAGAAATCCCCTTGGGACAAGCTATATCTCGCTATAGGGACTCCTATTTCTATGAGCACATAATGGGCATATTTATGCAAGCAGTCCATTTATCATTTGCATAATGGCTTCCACTTCAATTGGTATATCATGCAACACTTTGCTGTATAACATGCCAGAGGTATGATGCTTTTCTCATGCTCACACAATATATTCCCATGTTTGTGCATTATTACATTTCATTGCATTATGTCACACATCATTGCATTACATCACCTATCATCCAGGAGCACCTATCCATGTCAACCACCTCATTGGTACATCAATTCTTGCCTCATAGTTGTAACAAGATTGCAGTGCTATTACATGTTATTATTATTATCAGGCACATTTTCTTTCTATCCCTTCCATGTCTAACATGATTTTGCCTAGTATAAGTTTGATGATTGCAATGCTACTCTCCCACATTACTGTACTTCCCTCACTATTGCGTTTTACTCTGAAGTAGATAGCCTCTGCTAATGCTGGCTAGTTAATATGAGTCTCTCTTTCTGTAAAAGAGAAAATGTGAACTAAAAAAAATAGGAGAATACAATAGACTGTTGTATAGGCAATCCCTGGTAAGTGTCAAATCCATACATTCACGCTTCTCATCCAAAGTTCCAGATGTCAGATCTCATCAGATACGATCCACCAGATCCGTACTGGATCCGTCCCAGATAAGCTTCTCATTCATATCCTGTTTCATAAACGTTAAACACTGCTTATTTCCTCCATTTAGTATATCCTCCTTCTGGTATATTGGTTATGCTTACTTCCGGCTATGTTTTACTGATCCGTTCACTTGTGATTAACTTCCGGCTTATGTTTGACTTCTAATAAGTGTTGCTTATACATTGCGATACTTGTGCATAGCCTCTTGCGTAGTTCTATCGTATATAAACTCTTGTATATGTCCTATAGCACCCCAGTTCAAATATCATCTTAGATTGTCCTCATTTTGTTATCCAGACTCGAGTCTTAACAACTCTTGTCACCCTCCGGGACTTAAGGATTGTATCTGATAAGTCTAAATGCATCCGTCTCTATCTTTGGATAGTCCATACCCTATTAGTTTCTAGTCTTGGACTTGTCTAGACTAGCCTATATACTTCCGTCCGATATCCGGATGCCATCCGGATAGTATACGATACTATTCCTTATCTTCGGATAGGAATACGATACTTGTCTCTACATCTGGATACCATACGATAGTTGTCCGGACCTTCGGATACGATAAGTATAGTATTCTGAAATAAGGGGCTATACTTGGGAGAAGGGGCACAGCATATGAGCTGAGGCCGAAGCCCTTTGGATCCAATATCTTTTGAGTATGACCTTAACAGTAAGATAGTATACAACTAATCTGACCAGATTATATCATGGTTTTCTAAGGCAACACTAGGCCTTCACTTTCTTCTGGATCTCACACTAGGAGCCAGAAGGGGGAAAACACCTGTTCAAATTCTTACTGACTCTCACACGGTTTGAGAGAAGAATGGAAAGGGGAAAACTGTGAGAATGGAGTCCTTATATACATTTTGAAAACATCCTTACTAAGCAATGAGTCATCACTGGATTGGTAAGAATGTGCTTACAAACCAAGCCTTTTGGTGTGCTGAATCAGCTGCCTTACTAAAGTACATGAGTAAAATCTTACAAAGCATGATGAATCATGACCAAATGTGATGAGTCATGGAAAAATCTTTACAAATCAGATTATACCAGTCACATGACATGCTTACAAACATATCTGAGTGGCTCACTGATGTTATCAAGCGGCTGAAAAATAGAAAGAGACTGGAAACTAATAGAAAACTACAAATACAAGTAAATAACTAATCCAAAATAGGAAACAAACTTATCATAGTGAGAAATATATCCTCATATATTTCCCTAATCATCTCCTTCTATATTCCTTATTGTATATGTCATGGTATGGAGTTCATACCATGCATGACACCATGTCCATCATATGGACCTTTATCTAGCAGAATGTGGGTGCTAGGGCCCAGTGGCCTTGCTAATTTTGATCAATGAGGTACAATTCCAACTCAACAAGGGTTAGACCATCCCACAGATATATGAAAAGCTTAGCCAGGACCCAGACTGTACAATTGAAACACTTGGTGTTCCCCCCAATCCTGTATGCAATGATTCACTGCCCATGCAGTCATAAACTGTTTTGCCAGACTTTTCCATCAATGAGATGCACCAACATATTGTTAGATTCATCATAGCTGATGACCAGGTGAGTAGTATCTATTTTTCATGCAATATATTAATGGCTGTCTCTAGCCAATTAACATTGTCAAGTGCCTGGAGTTTTTGCTGACTTCTCTGTCCCATGCATCAAGATCTAAAGGAGTCATATATTCTGCACAAAATTTTGTTCATTGATCATAGATGCATGGCGCAACTACTTCCCAGTCATGAAATGTGACCTTGCAGTAAGTGTTTAGCGCTGATATCACATAGTATCCTATGTCCTGTAGAAAGCCCAAGGAAAAAATCTCATTCACGTCTGACCTCTCGTCAGATCCTAAGCTCTGCCCCTTTCTGGCACTTACTGCCCATTGGCTTGCATGGGAAAGTGCCAATTCAGCACTTGTCTTGAAGGCACTCTAATTGCTTTCATCACACCCCAGGGAGTCATACAGGGAAGGCATTCAGGTCAACAATATTCAATCTGGTCAGGCATGCTGGTGTGATACATAATGTCAGTGTTTATTTATGCTATGTGACATGCTCTGACTTGGTTTAGATGGGACACTTCATACTTGACAACACTTCCAATAACCAGGCTGCAATGGAAGAGCTTTCTCACCAATTGCTGTGACAAGGGATTGAATTTGATGCCATTGATCGCAGGATCCTGTGTCTTCCCTCACATATCAATATATGTATGCAGCACATCATGGATGAGCATTCTACTGTGGACCTTTCAAATGTGGCTGGTCCTTTCATAGTCAGCAATGCCTCTTTAACAAGGTAGTGTATATCACAGCTCTGTGAGGTGATGCTATCTGTCAGGCCAGAGCTGTTGTGCATGCAATCTGTGTGTCAAACAAATGACATGATAGTTTCAGAGACAGCATTCGCTTGGGCAATGATGCAAAGATTTTTCAAAACAACAATAACAAGGAGATAGTGCTCCCAGTTGTTGAAATGCTGTGTGACAAGCCCACATGCTGGGATTCAACTTACATCATGCTTAATCACTTAAGAACACTTCATCAGTAGGGTCTCATTTTATAATCCTAACTATTTAGTATCTAACTTGGATGCATGCTCCCTATGACCCAAGATCTCTTAATTACTGTATTATAACTGGGTAGGTTGTAAATGCAACCAAGGTCACTAAATCTATTAATTCCATCATCTCCACCACTATCCCTACTCAGACAGTCAGTAAGGCTCTTAAGGCAGCTAATCTTGAAGCTGTAACCAAGAAGAAAAAACTTTCTGATCTCCAGCCTATACAAAGAAGAGATAAGCTTCTACATTAAAGTACTAGTATTGGACTACTGGGAACTGACTTATTGTTTATGGTTTAATATGAGACAAAAATGTATAGGATAGGGCCAGATAGACTGAAAATGTGTGAAATAAAGGTAGAAAAACCACTAAGAGAAAGATAAGTCAAGCAAAAACTCAAGTTTGGAGAAGGAAACTTGATGGTATGGGACTGTAGATGGAATTGAGTCAAATTCT
>JABBWL010000596.1:0-22390 GCA_016758765.1 Suillus cothurnatus | reverse complement strand
GATCAATGGTATGACCCTGCAAAGTCGATGTTACAATCATGTATATCAAGGAGTTTGAGAAACAGCATGAAAGACCATCAACTCACTGTGGTGTTCTCATCGACATGTCCCTCTGGCAAAGTGATTTGTAGTACATCAATATCTTCGGAAACATCAAACATCATGGCATGATCATCGTTCAGAGCCCGCATGCGGAGTCTAGAACTGTTCAATTCCAAGCCCTATGAGAACAATTATAATGCAAGTCAGCGATTGCAACTGTTGCCACGGCGTGGTGTGACTGAGGACTGAAACTCACATGAACCAGGCCTTTCAAGGGCGTGAGTACATCTGCTGACATCGATGCATTTGAAGACAGCGATGCTTTCGCACAGGCCATATTCGACACAATAGCCACCAGTTTGTTGATAGCATCTCGATCGATGCTTTCAAGACCGAGGCGTTCTTGCATTTGCTGTGTCTTGAGGATACCTTTGTCCTTGATCTTATCCAAGACATTCTTGGGGTCTGCATGGCACGCATCGAGCGTTAACTCGTCGCACCACACCCACTCCTGTAGATTGACAAGTGAGGCGCCTTGCATAACCCTTCTCTTCTTCACATGAATGATGAGGGACATCTCAATCAGCCTTCGCAGTGTGCCAACCCATGGGTCCTTCAGCAGTGGTGGTCGATACCTCTGCATGTATGCACGTTCTATGGCGATGGCCTTCAGGCATGGCTCAATGTCTCTGGTTGAGTTCTTAATGCCGGTTTTTTGCCAGTCCCATGCAGTCGTATGCAGGACCATGATGCCCGCAACCGAATGAGGTTCGTTTGCAATATCTCTGCTGGGGGCTCCCTTTTTCAGTCTCTTTTGTTTCACAAATGTGAGCAGGGCAGAGCAAGCCACCTTCTCGATCGCGGACAGTGCATCATATGCTTTGTCCAACTCTTTCTTGTCTTTGGACGAGGTTGGTATTTGAGTTTGCCCTGCAACATGCGATTGGTCAGGCGCATCATCAATGAGTCGCGATACAACCACATGATATGAACGAGCTGCATGTGAGCCTCCATGAGCGTGTCTCTACTGCAGATCAAGGGATGTTTACTAACATTATGACCTGGATCGTGAACAGAACTGAATCGAGAGTCGTTCTTTAAGTTTGAAAACATCACTGTTGACCAATCGTCCATCGTGTGTGTCTTAGGATGCAATATATTCCAAGAGTCTAGCAGACCTTCGAACCAACGACAAGTCTTTCATTCCACTGGTCAGTCACCATCCTCATGGCCTGAATCACCGTGTGCTTTGCTCACCTCCGCTATACCCAGCTTGATCCTGCTGAAGCAGTTCCATGCATAATCCATGAAGAATCCTCCAAGGAGCGGTTCAGGTGCATGTGGATCGCCTTGTACAGGAGATAGGAACACAGCGATGCGTGCAACAACTTGATCAAGGTGCTTCAGCTTCTCTGCATCAGCTGTTTTGGAACGAGTGTTGAGGCCCCAAATCTGTTGCAGCGATTGAACAACATTCTGCTGATATGTGCTTAGCTGGGTTATGTAGTCAGGTGTCATCTCCCCAATGGAGTCTTGGACGTCTTGGAAGGCTGCCTTTGCATGCTGGTCCAATGTTTCAAGGACCTCAGCCCATATCGAAAGATCATCGTCCTCGTATTCTTTGCTGTCCTTGATCGATGCATGCAAGTCTGTCACTTTCTTTCTCGCCTCTTCATTGCCGGCATCCATCCCATCAAGCAAACCAGATACAGTCTTGTAGTCTGGAAATTCGTCGCATGACCCCAGCTTTTTCAGCGTGACAATACGTGTGTTCACCCATGATACAAACACCTGTGAATCACATTCACCCTTGGTGTCAGTACATTGCTCTTGTGGATGGTTGAATGACGCTTACACCCATGCAGACGTCTATCGATTTTGACAGCCAAGTCACAGAAAATTCATGACGTCGTCGGAAGTGAGGTCCCAGTCGAAGGAGACGTGTCGCTAGCAGCAGGCAGAGCCCATCGTTATGAAGTACCTTCTGCAAGCGAGCATTCTTGTCTTGCACTATCCTAATATCTTCCAACGCCTTGATAGCAACGCTTCTGCGAGTGTTCTCAGGGGACTCTTCATATATGTTCTTGATCTTCCTCAAAATCGTGACCAGGACTTCCTCTTCAGTCTCGTTGTATTCATGCAACCTGTTGTTGCGACTGAGAGACATGCGAGTTCGTCGCACCAGCAAGCAGTTTATCTGTAAGGTTTGATCAGTATACATCAATGATGGTCGATCTGACGCGGTGGCTACTGTTGCACTTGCGGGGGACACGAACAACATCGTATCCATATAATCCGCTCTGGCAACAGTAGCGTGTGCGGACATAGGTACCACTGAGACAGTGTTAAATTGACGCGGTGGACACAGTTGCCATGGCGTCCAACTTACCTTTATCGTAGACAATGACACCCCCCATTTGTTTCATACTTGTAGCAATCCCTTCATCGCTCCAATCTCGGCGCGTAAGTCGTGTGAAGCTCGACATGTTCCTCTGCGTGGGATTCTTGGAGTCCAGATATCTTTTTCCAAACGCTTCTCAAGGGCGTCAAGTTCATCTTGCAGTGATTTGTTGTAGCGTCGAAGCGCTGAAAGGCGATGTTGTCCTGAAGCGACAATAATTTTCTGAGTATCAATGAGCTTGAGTTCTGGGACTTGGTCCACTTCCACGAAATCTCTTTAGCGAGTGTAAGCTCTGGCTGGATGCGCTTGAGGTCGAGAATGAGTGGAATGGCTGATGTATCTTTCATGGCCACGATGCCAGACCCCTTGAATGAAGCGATTAACTTATTCGTTTCATTGTCATTCTCCAGTCTGTCGTTGTACTCCCCGAACTGCAATTGCTTGGCGATTGCTAATAAGTTGACCCAGGCGACTCCCGCTTTGGCATTTTGCTACAAGCGTGTCCAACCTCTGGGTCTCCTTCCCAATATCCTGCTCTGAGGTCTGTGGTTGTATCGGCCTTGATCAAGGTGGAAGTTCGTCACTTCTGCAGGCTGCCATGCATTGATTTATCAATTTCGTTCTTCTTCTGAGGCACGTTGACTCACTTCTTCTGTACCAGCATCATTGCCTCCTGATTTTCCCTTCCTTGGTCCTCTTGGTGGCATTGTGTAGCAATCAACGATTTCGATGTGTCATTTCAACGTAGTGGTGAGTATCTGAGTTCGATTGCAATCGCTATTTCGGTTTCCTCATATATACATGCCTTATGCTTGGCCTTGTGTTTGCCTCATGTCTTTCGGTTAGCACTATAAGCGAGAATCACGTGACCATGAGATATATTTTCTCACCTTGTGAGGTTCAATTTCTCAGTGTTCCCTACCATTTAGACACAGTAATATTCAGGACATGCAGCAGTGATGACGCTCCATCACCTGTCCTTATATGTACAGCATACCCAATGTATTTGATTGTATCTATTGCTGTGCAACATGACCCTCCTTGGCAACCGTTGCATGTGTGGCAGGAGTGACCTGTCTTGCTTCCTGGCCTTGGCTTCATCCTAATACTCATAGTCACTGTGCCTTTGGCACAGCCAAGTGAAGGGGCACTTTGCACTCCTATGGGAGGTGCCTGTAGCACCTTGATTTAGTAACTAGTCCAACACCCATTGTGCCTTTGGCACAGGAAGCAAAAGGAGCGCTTCGTGCTTCTTTTTGGCTTCCTGGCCTGTGCTTCATCCTAATAATCATAGTCACTGTGCCTTCAACACAGTAAGGCAAAGGAGCGCTTCATGCTCCTTTGGGAGGTGCCTGCAGCCACCTTGACTTAGTAATAACCATAGTAGATCTTGAAATAAATAAAATAATCATAATAATACATTTTTGAGCAGGAGCTTCACACATTTAAAAAGCATAATCTGTTGGCTACTCAACAACTAATACTGTATGACATCTCTGCACAACCTTGCTACGTAAATCCTCTCATATCATCCAGGTACCTCAGTATTATCTATCACACCTCAAAAAGTAGACAATACAAATTAATTTAGTTTTACTATTTGACTATTTTGCATGACCCCATTTCCCATCCGTCTCCTCCCGTCTCCCGTCTCCCGTCTCCGTCTCCCGTCTCCCGTCTCCCGTCTCCCGCTCCCGTCTCCCGTCTCCCGCTCCCGTCTCCCATCTCCCGTCTCCTCCCCGTCTCCCGTCTCCCCCCGTCTCCCGTCTCCCATCCCCGTCTCCATCTCCCTCTCCGTCTCCTCCCCATGCTCTTCTGTCCCCCCCATCTCTGCATTCTAATGATCATAGCAGATTTTGAAACAAATCACATGATTTATTCAACTGACGAAGTTTCAGATTCTTTAATAGCCAAAATATAAACATCTAAGAGAAAACTATATGAAGAGTTTTCCTGAGGGTGGGGGAGGACGCTTCCAGCCTGGTGGCAACTTCCAACCTGGTGTTGGTGCCTGATGAAGTAGCTTGTCATAGGCATCAACCTGGGCCTGACAACTTGACCATGCCTTTTTATTGCGCTACCACTCCTTCCAGTCCTTGATGAGTTGCTTTTGTTTTACCTTATCAGCCATCTTCTGCAACTTCTTCTGCTCCTTACTCATCCAGTGCTCATGCTCCTCTTTGCTCCTCTCCATTTCTTTTTTGATCCTTGCAGTGCCCTTGGAGAGATCATGCATCCTCTGCTCATGTGCATGAGTGCGCTCTCAACAGGCCATCTTACTATAAGGATCATTGAGCTTGCAGTGCTCAAGCCGAGCACGAAACTGGTTGTGGTAGTTGTGGTGCATTTGGGCCTCCCAGTCGACAGAGTGAGAAGAAGGCAAGGAGGGTGGCAAGGCAGCATAGCCATGCTGAAGTGGAGGAAACAGGGCCTGGGTGCAAGGGGAACTGCAGAAGGATTTTTTTTAGTATTTGCCTCATTAGTACATAACCAAATGACTCACCCATTGTCCAACGAAGCAGAAAATTGCACCACAGACTGTGCAAGCAGTGGTGGGCAGCCTGGAGCCTGTTGAGAGCTGCAGAGGGGTGGCTGTCAACACATTCAATCTAACTTAGCAATTGGAACTCATGTGTGGTCCCACAATATGAAATTCAGGCCAATGGAAGACATGCATGCAGTCGAATCAAATTGGGATGTTCTTACTTCCCGCCCAATTTGTTTAGTGTTCCTTGTCATTTTCTCTGACAAGGTTCCACTTTTTTTAACAGACATGAAACTTGTCGACTTCTCACACTTTGACATTTCACACCTGCCAGGCTACCTGCCAGATACCTGACCTGTCAAACCGTCCTCAACTCAAAGAAAACCTACCATCTCTGAACCTCTGACCACACAACAATGTGCGAAGAAGTTAAGAGAACAACCTTCCCCAGACCCAGCTCCAGAACCAACTTAATCTCTGTCCACATCCTCAGAAGTAACACCTGTCGAACGAAATACCTACTGCTTTAACATCAACTTAGATTCTCCTGGCCCCAAGGTATGTTTTATTCTCATTTGAAGCTAATCTAACTGTTATCTTACAGAAAATAGTTTTTTGCATATGCCAACAGGTCAATACATCAGATTCTGACACAGAGTCTGAGGCCGAGTCTGATGCCATGGAGACCGAAACCGAGGAGGAGGGTGGGAATGACGATGTGGAGATGAAGACCGAAGGTGGGGAGGTCGCAGAGATTGAAACCAAAGAGGGTGGGAACCACGACACAGAGATGAAGACTGAGGATGTGGAGGTCATGATCGATCCAGACCATCAGTATGTTGCTAGTGCTTTGAATATAGAATTTTAACTGACCTTTCTTAAGGCCAGTGAAGACTGAGGACGTGGAGGCCATAATCGATCCGGACTATCAGTATGTTGCTAGCGTTTTCAATAGAAAATTTTAACTGACCTTCCTTATTAAAGGCCGGTAGTCGCATCCCCTTGCAAGCTTCTGACAAGGCGCGCTGGGAACCCAAATGAGGACCCTGAAAATCCCACCGCGCCATGGAGCTATTATGTCAAGAAATCATTCTCTCAAGACCCAGATGCATCCTTGTGATTTTTTTTTGATGTTGTACTACTACTGGTGTATTTGACTGAATCGTGCTCAATTGTATCGCATGCTGCATCCAAAAAACTGCTAGTTTGTTCATAATATGCGTACCTAGATCTGAACAAACAAACATTAATAACGTGTCAAAGTCGATCTTATCCTGTTGCACACACTTTTTCTCTCCTACTCCCATGCCGCGTCACAATCACTCTGATTCAACTTCATCGTCTTCCTCTTCTAGTTCTGCGACGAGCTCTTCTGGTTCAGAAGGGAATACTCCACCAAGCACACCACCTCCTCGGATATCTGGGAAACGCGGAAGAGACACGTCCAACACGTCTGATAAGGATAAACGTAAGTCCAAAAAGGCCAGGTGAATCATTCAACAATATTGGTTGTTCCAAATAGAGCTTACCTGACACATATAGGACGCACAGCCCAGTTAGAGCCGAAAAGAAGGCTGAAAAAACAAAAAGGTGAAATATTTCATTTTTACACAATCAGATGTCTCATGGTCTTGATGATATTCTAGACGATCGCATCACAAAGAGCTCACCCCACGGGACCAGTGCATACATGTTGCACGATGGATCCCACACGGGCTGGATATGTTCTGTGATCTTAAGCAGGTAATCCAGGTGTGCTTACTTTTAGAGCAAGACGAAACAGCCGAGGACGGAGATGCGATGGAAGAACAGGCAAAGGTTGGCCATAAAAATATTCTCAGTAACATGTAAGTCTGTTTGTGTGCATATATGCATGTTAATTTGTTTTTCAGTGATGATCACACGCGTGCACGCTACAGGCGGACATTCGAATACATTATGGAGCACGCTCCTGATCTCGGGAGTTTGATTGGTAAGAAGAAAAAACACGAGGAGCTCGCACATCTCATCGGTGAGGTATTTAAGTTCCTACATACCTGTATTGATTGCAGCTCACCCATTCTCAGATGCAGAATATGGTCAATCACACCGCTCTGAGGATGCCAGTTGCCTCAAGAGCCGCATGGGCTCTTATGCTGCTCCCAACCCAGATAAAGACCTTGTCAGCCCTCCAATTCGCGATGATAGTATGTCTCGCTCCAAAATGGGATTCAATCACCCCCAGCTGGGCCCATTGCTCTGTCCCGCAAAATTCTTGGTCGAATATAATAAAGATCTGGCCGAGTAAGTTCATTTTTTTCGACTTACTAGTACTAACTCTGTTATAGGTCACGGAAGAAAATTCAAGCTGGGTCACTGAGGGTGACGGTGGCCTTATGGCCTGCCTATTTGTATCCTGGGGACAGTCCAGGTCAAGACTTCGACCCCAATGATATCATCGAAGGGCTTTTCAGGGGATATCTTTTGGAACGCGTAAGTATCATTTTCTCTTTGTTGATATGTAACATGTTGCTAATATATTACTCAGGTCGCTAAACACATCTTTACATCTCCATCATCTGCCCTCTCAGCCGGTGCTTCCAACAGAATGCGTCCATGCAACCCAAAGATACATGGTATGTCAGTGGTGGAAGCTGAGCATATTGCATATGCCGCTGTCCAGGTTCATTTTTTGTCATCATATATGTTCTCTTTTTTAGTCTCTACCTGCCAGGCACGCTTTGGCATTAGCTCTCTCGATAAATGGAAAGACAAGGACAGCCTTTTTCATTACAGTGACTTTTATTATAGGATCACACGCCTCATTCGTGAAAGGAGAGATGGCGAGTGGGTCGACTCCTTGCTTGCATATTTCAATGAGTAAGTTAATTGCTGCACCTTTCTACTATCTAATGTCTGTTTGTATGCAGGAAACTATTCGGCAATGAAAATGGTGCCAAACTTACCCATTCCAAGAGTGCCGAGTGCTCGGATGATGATGACATGGTGGCAATGGAACGGCAGCTCGCTGCACGTGCTGCATGAGCATCCCAATCCTCTGATGTACCACCTACACAGCCCTCTGCACTTGATCAACAAAGCTCACCATTGCCTCCCTCATCCCCTCAAGCTCTGCGCTCCCAAACCCCAGAGGTAGTGGTACCTGCGCGCTCCCCTACCCCAGAGGTAGTAGTACCTACCCCTACTTCACTGGCGCCTGTCACCTCGCACAAGCACAAAGACACCACCACGCATGTTGACAATTTGTTTAACGATGATAGTCCTTTGACGGAAGAAGAGCAAGAAGTCCCTCAGCCAGTCAAACGCATACGAAAGGGCGGTGCTATGAAACCCAAGAAAGCTTCGACTAAGCACAAGTCCAGGAAATGATTTTTTGAGGTGAGTCACGACAGTTTTGTAGTCGGCACGATTCTAATGACTTTTGTTTGTTTGTTTGTATCTAGTATCATACTACTGCTTCATTTTATTTTCGTCTCCATTCACATGCTCATCACGAGAATAATCTGCCACTGTACGCTCTCACGGACTTACAATACTCGCATGGACCCGCAACTGCTCGCATTTTTCTTTTTCACTCTGCTGCACTCAATGATGTCATTTGTATGCTCTCTTTTCGTTTCCTGCTTCACACCCACGTCCAGTTGTGCGGTTACCACATTTATGCTGCATTATAATGTTACTGTACTACATGTATTCGAATAGCACAATGATATGTTGTTATAATCTGATATCAGTGTGATTTGACAATATAATGCGATGTCACATAGCAGCAATCTGGAACATGTCTTCACATATATCGGGACTCTAAAACATTCCTCTGACTATATCACACCTCTGGAACGTTTCACCGACTATATCGCAAAAATCGATTCCTTGTATTGTCATATATCTGACACCCAATTGTAGATATTCGTCACAGTCCTTACAGTGTGTCACAGCCATTATAGGTGTATATATAGTTAGATATAGGTTGAGCAATTTTGGTGATGTATGATGTAGACTAGCCCCAAACACAACAAAAGTAAGTTCGCTTTGAGGCAGGTATGCATGCATGTGCTCACATGGTGACTTGTCAAGCATTCCTTGTAAAATTTCTTTAGCAAGAACATCGAAAGATTTGACGAAGACGACCACTCCCGAACTCACAATGAAGCCCGACAGATCAGATCGCGAGGAATACATGTTGCCCGAAATCGTGGATCCAAACAACAGAGATCATCCAGCAAGAGAATAGCGACCGAGTCCGACAATAATACAATGAGCATCTGGAGGCTTGGGGATGGTATGGAATTGAAGATTCAAAAGAAGTGGGAAGTGAAGGTGATTACTGCGCTTGTTATGACTTCCCCGATCGCTGGTCATCTCTTTTAGATGACGTGTGAAAAGGCTCTTGGGAAGTGCTCGGAGATGTGAGAGAGGTAGGAGCTGGTGTTGTAGCCGCACCCGAGTGCGTTAGAGCGTTCGGGTACGTGTTTTACTGTGTTATCTTTCGTCTCGCTCTAATCAACGCATAGATTCCGCCAAAAACCCAACATTCTACCAAACATTATTGCCACCCTTTTCCCTACACTCGTCACTATCGCTGATGGCATGCTCAATACCTTCCCATCCCAACCTGCATCCCAGGAGATCCCTGCCATGCTGCACCTTATTCCTCAAACGTACAAAACTGCAATTAAGTATCGTCAACCTTTCCCCACACCAGCAGAGCCCAGAATCACTTGTTCCCTGGGGAAGTCTCTTGTTCCGCGTTGTGGGATGGCTGTCCCCGTGGAAGGTGTTCCAACTAGCGAGGAAGATCGGGAGAAATGTGAATGGTGGAAGGCCAAGAAGTGGGCGTATGGAATCCTCGGTCGGCTGTTCCATTGGTGTGTCTTCTTTATATGTTATATGTGTTTCTGATAGCACTGTAGCTTTGGAATCCCTCTCAGCTTCCGTCGCCAATGCAGGCCGAGTATGGTGTATTTGCAGAGCACTTTGTGACTACCTTCACTCCCGAAATCTTCAAGGTGTACCTCCACCAAGTCGAACTATATGTTTCGGGGCAGGCATGGCTGGGCAAGAAATGCCAATACCAGATCTTCCAGTTTTTCACTGAATGGTTCGCATTGGTTTTCGATCTCTCGGATTGTGCTGATACGTTTCTCTACAGTATTAAGCCGAAGTTGACGTGGATACTCCTGAAGCCCCGTGTTGACAGCCTTGTGGCTAACTTTGCATTCCCCCAGCTCACTTTCGACGTATCCAAACAAGCTATGTAGGAGGCCGATCTCGTAGAATACGTCTGTGCTAGTGTCAGTGAGTTTACCTAAACGCTCTCTCCTGTTATCCATGCCAGTGTCTCACATGCCAAAAACGAGTACGAGAACTTCTCGTCCCCCGTTAGTGGCGCGACCTCGTTCTTCCTCTCCCTCGCAAGCAACCACACAAAACCGTTCTTCCTCTCGATGCTTCAGTTCATCAACACTGTCTTGCGATCGTACGTCCCTGCAACTTCTTCTACTACACCCATCAACTCACAAGCTACGATATAGAAATCATACACCGGCCCAGCGCTTCGACGCACTTACGATGATGTCAGTCCTTGGCCCCTTACATCGTCCGCCATCCCGATGTCAAGGGAAGCATCGAGCAATTCATGGTACAATACGTCCTGCCCGAGTTCACATCGCAGGAGCTGTACTTAAGGAGTGTGGTATGTCTATTTATTTCCCTAGATCTTCTTGAGCTGATGCGGTTCAGGCATGTGAGGTGCTTGGTGTAGCGACCAAGGCCGGTATTACATGGACTACTGAAGAGGTAAGCATTTCCACTACAAGTGTTGTTTTTGTGCTGACATTGATCCTGCTTAGAACTTGAATGATCATTCCCGTGCTGTGGCATTGGCCTTAGATGATCGCGAACTTGCGGTACGTTTGCAAGCTGCATTGGCTATCACCGAGCTGGTTGTCGTCCACGACTCTGGTACATTAGAATTTTTTTCTTCCTCTCATACTGTGTCCAAGCTAACTTTGATTCTCTAGTCAGGGACGCTGTCTCTCCGCAAGTTGGCAAGGTCGTGCAAGGTGCATCTGGTATTCAAACCCACTGATCTCATTAATTTCGATTGCGGCTGTTACGGATCTTCTCAAGCTCTCCGATGAGACGGACCTCGATATCCTCAATCACAGCATGGAAGCTATGGTTGGCCAATTCCAAAACGAGCTTCTTCCCGTGGCGTCGCAGCTCACCGCACGCCTGTTGAGTACCTTGTCCTATAGTCACTACTATGATACGCTGACAGCATGTATATAGTGTGAGTCTTGCCTACGCCTTGCAAGAGAGGGTCTGGCACAGCAGAAAGATGCGGCTCCGGACAGCATCGATGTAGAATCACTCATGACGGATGGCGACGACGACAAAGTATACGGCGCTATGGGGGTTGCCAAAAATATTGGGACTGTACGTGTACTCTCGCCATCATGTTCGTTCAATGCATCTCATAAAGCTGCGCAGGTTGTCTCGTGCATTGACTCCTCACCTGAGATTCTGTCGCGAGTGCAGGAAGTGATTATACCCATCATCCGGTTTACCCTTGAGAATAAGTTGATCGGTGCGTCTGCTCTTTTTGTTGCTTGAAGGGTAACACTGATCGTAGCGTTTGTAGATTTGTTTGATAATATGTATGACATTGTAGACGCCCTTACCTTCCGTCTTCACTCAATATCACCGAACATGTGGCCGGTGTTCGAGTTGACTTATGACCTCTTCAAGAGCGATGCTGCTGATTTCCTTGATGGTGCGGCCCACTACTTCCCGCTCGTAGTTAGATTGTATTGCTCATGGAGGTGACAACGTGCAGAAATGCTCCCCTCGCTGGACAACTTTGTATCGAGTCCATGCTTCTGAACTTGCAAGAAGATGGTGCTCAGGATCCGAGCCCGCTGCAGGTCCTCGCCCTGAACCGTCCTGATCCCTAGCGGAGGAAATCGAGAGGCTTCCTCGGGTATTCCTATCAGTGTTCTTTGAGAGTCTTATCTCTAACGTTATTAAAATCAGGTGCAGAGAGCCTTTTATCAACCTGCCCGTCTTATCTCTTATGAAGTTTCAGGCCTCAATATTGCCCTTGTTCCGCTCTATTCCCGAACGACATGCCGCATTGGACCAAACTTATTGCAGAGAAGCAGCAGAGACAGCTCGAGTCCATTCCACAAGAGTGGCTTGTGTCCCCTCCTCCAGACTCTACTTTGGACGTGACTAGTTTCCTGGAGACGTGCAACCTTCTCACTACGCGAGAAATTGAGATTACCAATAGTTCAGTCAACGTTTTGTTGGAGAAACTTACGTGTGGCGAATGGACAGCTGTTGACGTTACCACCGCGTTCTACAAGAGGGCTATCATGGTGCATCAGCTTGTGAGTCAATTTGGGCGGAGATTTACTTGACGAGTTGGTATTAACTGGCCAATGAGGTTAATTGTTTGACGGAAATCTTTGTTCATCGTGCATTAGCCCGAGCGGCTGAACTCGATAATCATTTTAAACAGACAGGGAAGGTTGTTGGTCCCCTCCACGGGCTGCCAATCTCTCTTAAGGATCAATTATGTATCGAGGGACTGGAAACTACTATGGGTAAGTAATGGTCGATGATCCCCTGGCCCTGACAAATTATGAAACATTGATATTAGGTTATGTCTCGTGGATTGGGCGGTACACAGAGAAAAATGCAGTACTGGTCGGCATTCTGATCGAGTGTGGAGCCGTGCCATTCGTCCGAACCAACCTTCCACCAACAGTCATGGTGAGCACATCCTCAAAGTGATTCATGTTGCTACTTGGGGGCTAGAGATATATTCAGTGGCCAGAATCCTTCAATAACATCTTCAGCCGGACGACTAACCCACACAACTGCTCTCTTACCCCTGGTGGGTCCTCAGGAGGAGAGGGTGCATTGGTTGCCCTGAAAGGAAGCCCTTTGGGGGTGGGTTCTGATATCGGGGGGTAAGAAGCGATTTGGAACTACGATTGGTAGCAACCTTTTGATGCCTTCTCCACAGTTCTATTTGTATCCCCTCCGCATTTTGCGGCTTATACAGCCTGTGACCGTCATACGAACGTGTACCGTACTGTGGCTCCCTCAACTCGCTCAAGGGCCAAGATTCGGTTCAATCTATGTTCGGTCCCATGACAAATAGCGTTGATGGGGTCAAGGCCTTCATGAAAGCTGTTGTCAATGCAAAACCATGGCTCAAAGATCCTCTTGCAGTTAGGACGAAATGGCAAGAAGATGAGTACAATCTCGCGGACCATGGATCCGGCAAGGACTTGTGCTTTGCAATCATGTGGGATGATGGCGTCGTTGTACCCCATCCGCCTATCAGGAGGTCTCTGGAAATGACCAAAGCGGCTTTGGAGAAGGCGGGCCACAAAGATTTTTCTCGTATAACTCCTCTGTTGAATTACACTTATCTGGCGGTAGTTGTTGACTGGAAGCCCATCAAACATAGGTTGCTCGCAGATATCACGGTAAGAAATTATGTTTTTATAATTGTACTACCTATCGACTTAGCAGCGCTATGCAGCGGAACATTTGGAATGCTGCTTCCTCTGAAGACTACATGATCACGACCTCTGTTACTGGGGAACCAATAATTGCGACAATGAAACTAGATAACTCGAATGCTGCGGCAGCACCCTTCCATCCGAAGAAGATCGGTATCACCGCATACCAGCTCTGGCAAGTACAGAAACTGCGCAGAGATATTCGGAAAGAATATTTGGACCATTGGGAAGTAACGGTGTCAAAGACTGTGACCGGACGACCTGTTGATGCTATCATTTGTCCAGCCTCATCGTATTCAGCAACACCCCATGGGAAGAACAGGTCAGAGTCTGCTTTCTGGAATGAGCGACTATGATTGAGAAACAATGTGCAGGTACACTAATTATACCACAGTTTGGAACGCGCTCGACTATCCCGCTGCGACTTTCCCTGTGACCACTGTTGACCCCACTCTGGATACGAAGAAGTCTCGTCATGTGTTTTTACGACAATTTTGATAAGGGTGTTTAACATGTGTGAGTACTCACCAGCACTCCAGTGATTTTTGTATGGGCCGATGATCGATTCAGATGACCCGGAGACATTCAAAAACGCGCCGATCTGCCTACAACTCGTGGGTCGCACTCTAGAGGAAGAGGCAGTCATAAAAATGACTGAAATTGTTGATGGGGCACTGGCAGCTGCTAAATAAATTCTAGCAATGATTCTAGCTGGACGGTCGAAAAATGTACTCAGTGCCCCCGCACAACGTGCGGCTAACATTAGTGGCATTTAGATTCATTGCAAAGTCAAAGTGGTACCCATGACTGCTTCTCGCCTACAATTGTTTATTCTAGAAAATATAGTAACGTCTCATAATTCGGGACGCACACTGCCTCAACTACAATTATGCTCATGCTACGTCGTGCTCCAGCATAGGCCCCTGAAGTAACAACAGTAACTTGGCATGTTCGGTTGTGCCATGATCAGTTATTCGATATGCCTTGCTGTGAACTGAGTACGCAAGATCTCAACTTGTTGTCTTTAGAAGACCTGGTTGACTGAAACCATTATGAACGCACTTCTCAAAGTCTGTGAAACACACGGCATGATTATTTCCGACCCCGGGAAACCATTACAAGTCAGCATCTTCGTGAGTTCATGTTTCGATCGCAAATTCGGACGACATATGCAACTCAAAAATTGACCCATAACGTCAACGAGTAACTGCTATAATGTGCGATTAGATCACCTTGCAGCATGATAGAAATAAAGAACGAACATGCTCCTCGATGATGTAACCCGCCGCTGTTTAGAGTCGGTGTTTGAATGGCTGAGTTCGAGGCAACATAACTATTGTGGAAAAAATAATAGTTGTTGCCAGATGCTCCCGAAGGACGAGAATTAGCTGGTGTTGCAACTCCCCCATCGCTAGACTCCGCTGCAGGGTCTGTGGTTGATCTGGATTCGTGTTCTGCATTAGCTTGAGCTGATTCCACGTGAGTACGCAGCTATTAGATACAACGTTGCTCTCACAATCTTGTACTCGATGTTCATCTGCGAACGGATTACCCTCGCCAAGTAGGTCTATCTGGGAGGCAATGTGGCTGGCCACTTCGGTAAAATAAGAAGTCGTGTTTTCGTCCAGTTGAAATTCTGAGTCCAGTGGAATAGCGATCCCGCCAATGCGAGCGTCGGATGGCAGATCATTGTCTATATAATGTGTAAGCCCTAGAGTGTTCAAAATGCAAGCAGGACCTGAACATACATCCCACCGACTGTACGTTCTCTGTATTGACATCCTGAGAGAGTATCTTTCTCCTTAAGCTCTCGGATACAGTCTAGAGTGATATACCCTGAGTCAATGGTAAATATCAAAGAACTATCATACCTTTGTGTCCACGTATAAAGCCTTCCCTGCTTCTAAAAGTAATCGAACTGAACGATATGCGGAAAATCTTTTGACCGGGTTCAAAGATTTCCGCTGTTGTTCCATTTCCTGTTTGCCTAATAGGAGACTGCAAGTGTTGTAGTCAGTAAGATGATATGAATAAGTGTATGTATGAACACACTCATCGTATTGTAACTTCGCGTTACGAATGAGCTGTTGAAAGTTTTCTGCATCCTCTACCATTTGGCGTATCTTGAGAGTCTCATCTAGTGTGGCCTCGAGGTATAAGTCCACCTGATTAATGGTGTCTTTTCTTTGCACTCTACTTAAAGGGAACACAGATTGGTCGTATCGAGCAGGTGAACCAAGATCCATAGGCAAAAGGAGGGTTTGACGTGCTGGTTGTTTGGCCATGGGTTGCGGTGGGGTATCAACTTAAAGCAATGATCTAGTATCAGTGTATTATATATTCCGAAGGGAATTATGACCGACTGAGCTTGTGAGTAAGTGCATAGTTGTTACCAACAAAAGGTAACTTAATGCTATAGAGTAGTATATGGTTCCTGGGGGTCGACTTGACATATTATTTTTCCCGCAAAACGTTACTACTTTGCGCGTGGTTAATATTACTACCTCGGCATATATAGAACATTCAATGTACCCATTAGTTCCCAATATGGGGTCGACGTCTCCATGTATACCTTTGTTTATGCGACGAATCTGCAGCTTGCATGATTCCTTCGAACACTCGCCTAAACTTCTACGCATGAACAGTACCCAGACACCCTCAAAGGGCAAACGTATCGCAAAGACCAAGGCTGAAATAAAGGCAGAGGAGGCAGCGGCATTTCAGAGACACATAGCCCAAAAGGAACTCGCGGTTTTTGGCGAAGAACGTCAACCACGACCCGAAGTTTTGTCTATTGATGAGGTTTGGTGGCGCCAGCAGTATGAGTGGCTGAAAATTCGAGGATATCTACTTCGTCCTCGGTATGCTCCGGACTGGGTCCCATCCTGGGAGGGTTCCAAACGCCATGCGTTGAATTGTGAAGATGGTCGTGCTTTACACGTAAGGCGAGGAAGTTTGGACCGCATGGTTGACTGGCTGACAGCTCCATAGTTTGGTCAAGTCATGGATGCGACTCGCGTGCGTGACGGCCTGTATGTTTCTCTCAAAATGGTGAAGAAATCAAGGCACCCTCACGAAGTAGAGATCGGGCAATATTTCATGTCGGACAAACTTTCATCCGATCCCAAGAACTACTGCGTTCCGTTTCTCGATGTTCTGTCAGTTCCAGACGAGAGCGATATACAAATTATCGTGATGCCATTACTGCTTCCATTCACCAAAATTCAATTTGATACCTTCGGTGAAGTAGTGGAATGCCTTCGGCAACTTCTTGAAGTATGTGCGACTGCCCTTGAGTTTACATACCATCTTAGCCATTCAATATAGGGCCTGTGGTTTATGCACAACAATCATATTGCACATCGGTGGGTCATCTATAATTGTTGGGTCACGTGTATTTAACTAACTCGAGGACAGTGACTGCATGTGGAAGAACATTATGATGGATGCCAAAAACATGCATGCAGAACCATACCACCCTGTAATAACTTTCATGAAGCGCGATTTCAGTGGCCATGTGGGCCATTATACTCGCACTCAGCGGCCACCGAAATATTATTTTATCGACTTTGGCTTATCGCGCCGATATGATGCCAGTGAAGAAAATCCACTAGAGTATCCAATATTTGGAGGCGACAAGTCAGTGCCAGAATTCCGGGATAATGTGGATGTTCCGATGAACCCCTTCCCCACTGACATCTACTATCTTGGCAATGTCGTCAGAGAACAGTTTTTGAACGTAAGTAGACAGATACCCCATTACCCTATGTCTATTACTTATGACTATAATCAAGTCGAAAAAGGGGTTCGAATTCTTGAAAGCACTCGTGGACGATATGGTTAACGATGATCCACGCAAGAGACCTACAATGGAGGTGGTAGTTGAGCGATTTGAATCCATTCGACAGCAACTTAGTACTTGGAAATTACGCTCTCGTGTCATATCCCAGGACGAAGGTCCCTTTGAGAATCTTTATCATGGTGTTACTCATTGGAGTCGACGGATAGGTTTTATTGTCAAACGTGCGCCAGCGGTACCTCGCCTTCGGGAATGACATTCACCTATGCGCTACCCTGTTCTCAGTTTTCCAGTACGTAGTGAGAATGCATGCCTCTGGTTCCAGCGCGGACAAAGAGCTAAGATTGATTTTTTGAGCAAAATTTCCGAATATGTACCAGCTTGCCTGCATTCTAGCATAAATATGCTACTAGTCCAACACCCGTTGTGCCTTCGGCACAGGAAGCAAAGGAGCGCTTCGCGCTCCTTTTTGGCTTCCTGGCCTTGGCTTCATCCTAATACTCATAGTCACTGTGCCTTCGGCACAGTAAGGCAAAGGAGCGCTTCGCGCTCCTTTGGGAGGTGCCTGCGGCACCTTGACTTAATAATAATCACAGTGAATTTTGGAGAAAAATAAAATAATACATTTTTGAGCAGCATATTCACAACACCAAAGGTACAATCTACTATACAATATCAAAGTACACAATACGTATCAGCAGTCAGTTCTCTATATAAATGTACATGCCAAGTAAATCAATCATCAATAGGATCTGTCAGTCCTCTAAGCACTTCTGTATACACTACATTGGTTGTCTTTGAACCTTCTTCATGCTCTGGAAAGATAGCATACACTCTCTCTGGGTGCGTGCAGCGAGACAAAGCCACATAGAGCTGTCCATGACTGAACACGGGAGTATGCAAATTAAGGCCAACCCACTTGACACTTTGACCTTGCGCCTTGTTGATGGTCATAGCAAATGCAAGACGAACAGGGAATTGTCGACGCCTGAGAGGAATGGGATTATCTTCGGAAGTGGCATCGAGGGTCATGCGAGGGATTAGGACTGTGTTCTGATTGTCTAGATGAGCTTCATTGACTCCATCTCTAAGAATGCAACACCTGAGGACACGTGTGGTCCAAGACAGGAGGATCATGCGAGTTCCATTATAGAGGCCCTCTGAGGGGTTCAAGTTGCGCAATAGCATCAGGGGAGCACCTGCTTTAACCTCCAAGGTGTGCAAAGGGAAGCCTGATGGGGTGAGGGTGTGAAGGAACTCTACAGGGATGTAGTCATAGTCTCTTTTGGTCACTGAGTCTGCGCTGGTGAAGACTGCTTTATCTCCAGGGAATAAGTCAAGGATGGTGGTGTTGATTTCATCCACATCAGTGTTCTTTGCAGAGAGAATGGTGCGTTCCAGGAAGAAGGAATCATCCACAGGAGGATGGCCAGGGAACAGAACTGGGGAGTATAGGGCATTGATGAGAGACTGGACATCATTGTTGGCGCAGCGCATGCGAATTGGGAGGGTCACAGTTCCATCTCTATCTGTGCCCTTACCAGCTCCAATCTCAAGGAGCCACTTTGCAAATTCATCCAAGGCAGGGTCTTGACCAAGCCGCATATTTGTCTTGAGGTGGAAAATGCGAAGCTTTGGCAAGATGCGAGATCTGCAAAAGGTAGCACCCACTATCTGCTCCCTGGATCCATGAGGCACCACTGGCAGGGTCTGTCTGAAGTCTCCTCCAAAGAGCATGGTAATTCCTCCAAAATCAGCATCAACATTCAAGAGATCACGTAATGTGCGGTCGAGGCATTCCAGAATATGGCGGTGGAGCATGGGTATTTCATCGCAGATGATGAGAGAGGTGGCCTTGAGAAGTTCATGTACAACATCTCCTTTCTTGATGTTGCAGTAGCTGTCCTCGTGGATGGGGATGGGAATTTTCAACCGAGAATGAGCTGTACGACCACCTGGCAGGAGGAGGGAAGCAATTCCAGAGGAGGCCACACATAGGACAATCTTTCCTTCAGCACGGAGTTTTGAAGCAATCATCTTGCAGACATAGGTCTTGCCACATCCACCTGCACTATGGACAAAATATGCATGTCCAGGTCTGTGCTCATCACGATGCATTGCATCATGGACTACAGCATCATAGACCGCCCTCTGCTCGTTGTAGGGACTCATATTTCTATGGGCGCGTAATGGGCATATTCACGCAAGCAGTCCCTTTATCATTCACATAATGACTTGCAGTTCCATTGGTATATCATGCAACATGTTCCTGTATAACGCGCCATAGGCGCGATGCTTTCCCGCGCTCGCGCGATGTATTCCCACGCTCGCGTTTAGCGCGCATTCTCGCGCATTTTCGCGTTCTCGCGCACTTTCGCGTTTCATCGCGCACTTTCGCGTTTCATCACGTACTTTCGCGTTATCGCATTTCATCGCGTTTCATCGCATTTCATCGCGTTTCATCGCATTTCATCGCATTTCATCGCGTTTCATCACATTTCATCGTCATTCATCGCGTTTCATCGCATTTCATCGCGTTTCATCATCATCGCTTTCATCGCATTTCAACATCGCGTTTCATCAATCGCGTTTCATCGCATTCATCATCGCGTTTCATCATCCATTTCATCGCGTTTCACATCGCATTTCATCGCCTATTATCCGGGAGCGCCTATCCATGTCCGACCACCTCATTGGTACGTCATATTCCTTGCCTCGTGATTGTAACAAGCATTGCAGCATTATTACATGTTATTACGTACTACAGCGCGTTTTCTTCCTATCCCTTCCGCGTCCGACGCGATTTTGTCTAGTATATAGTTTGATGATCGCACTACTACTCTCCCCCATTACTCCCCTTTACTGTACTTCCCTCACTATCGGGTTTTACTCTGAAGTAGTAGTCACCATTAGGGCGCACTTTGTGTTACCTATGGTTATCGTTATCAGACTAGACTAGATTAATCAGACCTTGCTTTTCACTCACTTTGCATTGCACTCGCTTTGCGTATCCGTCGATCCGTTATCTATCCGCCCCTCTATATCACTCTCTTATTCTCCGCATTCCATCCGCGCTTTCCCCACGACAACGCGCGCTATAAGCGCGCGCCTTCCCACGCTTCGCTTACCTTAGCGCGACTTTCCCGCACTTCCGCGTTCTCATCGCGTTTTTCGCATTTCTTTCGCGCTCTTCGCGTTCTTCGCATTTGTTTCGCATTCCCTTGCATTTGCTTCGTGTTCCTTCACACCTTTGCACATCCTTCAGACTACAAGGGTCTCTCATATATCTGGTTCTGTGTGCAGTAGCAGTCCCCTTTAGGGTCGAACGTGTCTGTGTCAGGCATAGCAGCCTAGGTGCAGCAAGACCCAACATTCTGCCTCACCAGCAGCATTGTTGATCTCACATCGAGAGAGTGATTGCGCGAGCAGCGGTCACTTAGTGCCTTCATCGTTATTGAGTAAAGGGACTCCTATATCCACTATCTGCTGAAGTTCCTGCTGGTTATACTGGAGCTGCTCAGCAATGAGCAGGTTGCCCTCCATGGCCCCCCATCTTGCTGCCATTTGAGATACGGGCATTTGAGGGATTGCATCCAAGGACCTTCCATTTTTGCGAAGCATGCCATCTATGAGATAGAGACCATAGTCATAGACCTCTTCCTCTGTAGGGTCTGCAATAGTGAATGGAACATGGGTGAGGCGGTGACGCAGATCATCACAAAGATTTTCCTTGAAGTGGTTCCAAAGTTCACCAGGGCTGGCGGGGTTGCAGTGGATGAGGATTATGGCAAAGAGGTTGCGCATGCGATGTCTGGTGCACATATGAGTAGCATCCTGCAAGCACTGGATCCATTCATTGTCGTCGTCAAGCAGACCCCTGCGCTGACATGCTTCCTTGAAAGTCTCATAGACAACCCCATCAAATGTCCGCAGATGTGCAAAGGAGGTAGCTCCTTGAAAACATAGTGAGTTTGATTGATAACAATTGTCATGGACATCATACCTTTCACTACAGTCAAAAGCAATCTCACATAGAAGCGCTCTCCAGAGCTGGGTGCAGCAGCATACATCCTTCCAATTGCTACTCCACGTTCACGTATCTTCCACGCATTTTTGGTCCAGACGAATCTTGAGGGAAATCTTGATAGAGGTAATTGTGGGCTCCAGCTGCACCAAGTTCTCATTGGCATTGGCTTTGAACCATCCAGTGAGGCAAGTATCTTTGGCTGCTGCGCGCTCAATAACATCCTGAGCATTGTCCTCGGGGTCATAGAACACCATCTGCTCATTTGGGAGATGGACTGGCAAGCGGTAGACAGAGGGCCATTCAAGGTGCATTGAAAATTCAAAGATACCATGCAGCCTCGGTTGAGCTGATATACCTGGAGTCGAGGTATGATTTGACCTCATCCACCGCTCCTCTCATCTCCAAAGTAGCACGGTCATTCCCTTTGTAAATATATTTATGAATATATTTGACAGACTTGATAGAGGCGCAGACTTCCAGATTAATGTGGCAGTTGAATTGCACCAGGAGTTCTGGGGGGTGGGGAACAACGTCTTTGTTGGTGAAGATGGTGTCGTTTTTCTGGATGGTGCGACCATTGTCAGGTCTGGCATACTCTGGATACCCATCGTCCTTCATCAAGGTCTGGGGACAGAAAGACTTTGGGAAGTGCTTTTTGCACTGTCCATTCTCCAAGCAACGCTCTGGACTGCAAGGGCCATGCAGCATGAATTTTTCCACAGCCTGATAGAGTTGAGGGTGAACATTTCTGTCAGGTATTTGGGCAGAGATGAATGAATCGATTTGCTCCACAGTACGAATCTTATATTCTGGCTCCAGGAAGATGAGGAGGTGCATGTGAGGAAGACCGCGTTTTTGATATTCGATGGTATACACCAAACCTGCGACCTTTCCATAGTAGCCACCACAAACTTTCTTTAAGAGGGCCTGCTGCTTTTGATAGAATATGCGGGCCACCAAGTCTGGACGGTCCACAGCACTCTGACCTATATGATATATTGTCAGAATAAAGACACAAACAATGCATCAAATATAAATTATTACCTGGAAGCAGATTCTCTGTGATCTCAGGCCAACTTCCATTGGCAGTCATTGT
>JABBWL010000595.1:0-22473 GCA_016758765.1 Suillus cothurnatus | reverse complement strand
TTAGTGATCGCAAATGCGGATAGACTCAGAAGACTGTAAATAGAAGGTGAGATGCTTCAACTGATTGACACGAGTGGACTTCCTTACTTGTAGAGGAAGGATGTGGCAATGATAATCTCGAACGGAGCTATCAATAGCGATAAGATCAATTACCGGACAAGAGTGGACAAACGTAACTGACCTCCATAGAATCCGCGCCAGCCTTGGGGTCATCCGAGGTCGAATTCTCAACAGGCTTGATTCCCGCTTTTTTGTTGGCAGCCTTCTTGACTTTGTCCTTGTCGACAGTGCCTGAGTAGTCCTGACGCTTGAGAGCTTTGGCGTAGATGGCAGCCATCAGCTCTACACGCAACCTTGTCGCCGCTCGCCGTCCGAACCACAGGTGTCGGACATCAGCTTCTGCCTGATGCGACGTAAATGAGAGCTCCCGAGTAAGAGACCTACATTCATACCTTTAGCAACGTGCACAGGAAGGCCAAGAAAGCATAGATGTATGTTTGGAATCAGTCCTCTGCGGAAGATTCCTCAATAGCATCAAGGATACACCTGAAAATCGTTCAGCTCAGTAGCAGTTAATACAGTAAGCAGTACTCACTTTAAAAGGAATGGCGAAGCGTAGGCGAATATGACGCTGACATAAGTCAGGCAGAAATCCAGTCTGACTCAAGCGTCGAGTGAAATTTTTAGTAGAAGAGGACAGAGGCTCACAAGAGATCTTGCGAGTTGGCAGCCCACAGACGACGAAGGAGAGAAGAGCGACTGACATTTAAGTGTGGTATTCTGGGAGAGCATCAGAACCATGCGATGAAGGTTCAGAGGTCTGTGAAGCAGCAAATGCTTTCACCTCGGCGCTGGATTTGACGCAAAAGGTAGGTCTGCCGCACATCTGGCATTGGACTGGAATGGGTTGGTGAATTGTAGTTCAGCACTGGGCGGACAAACTTACTAAAAATCACGGCACCTTCACCATCATATACCTCAACTAAATCTAGCACTGCAGATGACAGAAGAGCAGTGGGCCTCTGTACTCTTTTTGCGGCAGGCAAAACAGGAATGATCGAGTACAAAGTCCCAATCTCCTATTCCAAGCAGGTTTGAATGTCACGATACTGAAGTTAGAAGCAGAAAGTACTCACTGAGGGCTTGGACTGTCGAGGAATACAAGTATAACGATGCCACTTCAAATTTTCATGGCAAGAAGAAAAAGATAGTTTCAGAGGCAAGAAGGGCTATATGAGGTAACAACAGTGTGCTATCAAGGAGGTATGGGTGAGTGCAAGTTCCACCTGTTTACACCATACGCTAGCGAGTGTATTCAACCGAGGATGTATGGAGCCAAGAAAGGTACTCAAGCACACAGGGCCCAGGCAGTGATTACAGGCGAAGATTAACGCAAGCGGGAACCGGATCGGAGGCGGGAACCGGGATCCAATAAGGGAATAAAATGCCGCACAAAAGTTTACAGATGGCTTGGACACTTATTTTCTACAGAACCCTCTACCCACTAAAGTGGGTGTCGGGAATGTTCTACATCTAATATTACACATATATAGATCACCGAGCGTGGCTCTAATTTACGCAGCGGCCTCAAGACAGTTCTGCGCCCACTAGTTGAGACTGAGTTTAACGGGAAATGAAAGGATTGAAATCATAGCAATGTCATAGCCTTCCGATCAGGACCGTGCTCAATCCTGGTTTGTGATCAATTAATGCAGTGAGATGGCAGTAGTATCCACTCACCCGATCTAAAGGGATGGTCAAGCAGTGAGGCGCAACTATTCCATCAGAAACATTTTGGACAAGTGCCACATGGCACATCAACTCCATTGGCGAAATGATGACGGGACTCCGATCAGGCTCATCATAAAAAATCCTGCCACCTGATGCAGGATACGTACGGTAATGGTCATGATGCACATCCACTGGTGAAAGCGCACGGAAAGGATCAACTATGATCAAGGTTTGAGATTCATGGGTCAATATTTCTCGTATTCGGCCAGCTGACCAGCTGCCGGGGGACGTGGCGTCATCACAGAAAGCAATGAAGCAATGAGTGGTGTCAACACTGTTACGATGATCGGGGTTGGGATCTAAACGATGGGTACCGTCATCGCTTGAAGTGTTGAAGGCAGATAGTAGAGTGCCAGATGCTGGCTGTGGCTCTGTTTGGCCGGGAGTCGTATGAGGTTTGTACAAAATTCCATCTTTCTCCAACGAATGATGTACCTTCACCACCGGTGAGCAAGGTTTGCTATGAGTGGTTCCAAGTAGTAGACTCTCCTCATGATTGTTCCTAGTCCCCCACCTTTGGATCGCAGAGAACATAGACTGAGAGAGACGACGCGATGATGCAGTAGTAACATCAGGTTTCACAGAAAACTTGACTTTGAATGCTCGGGACTCGCTGATCAAGGTGCCTCGAGATCGTTCATCACGAAATGTCTTAGTGAAGACATCCACAAACCGGGATAGAACGTCCGGAAGTTGGCCCGGAGTGATCAAAGAGCGTAGTGATTGTGCAATGCAAAAATTTTCGAACATGGTTTTCTCCAGTTCATCTGGGAGGCATAGCAATGAGACAATATCTCTAGCCAGCATACAACAGACAGACGTACCAAATTTCTTATTAGTAGGAATCTGTTGTAACATATAATTGATCCTTTCGAAAATCCAACATCGCCAGGCATGGGTAGGGCCAAATCGTTGCAGAAGTTCACCAAAATGGGCGGACAAGTGATGGTTCGGGGTCAGGTTAATCTGTGGGTAAAGTTCTAAGACATTTTTGAGGTAACGGTCCATGTGAAGGTTATAGGATGCAATTCTGGCAGGCGTCATCGTCCTCATTGAGGCAACTTTGACTGCAGTTACCAGATCCATGTAGTTATCAAGCATTTTTCGAATGCGAGACGTTGGATCACTAGGCCCCCAGATACGGCCTAGAGTCACTACCAAATGAATGGTACAAAATGACCGCCATTGGTCGGCCGAAAGTTTGCCTACCCGTGTACTGCCTGCTTCTCGAGGGGCGGGTGAGACCCAGTATGGAAGTCTTGTCCGTGCCATATCTCGTTGAACCTCTGCCAGAACACCTGCACCCAACACAACTGTATCGTTTTTTTTTACCTTTCGTCTCTTTATCTGAGGAACAGGGCCAGGTGAGGAAGTTTCAACAGTTTCAGGGTGATGTTGACGCTGTACAATAGTCAAAACTCAACCACTGGCAAATCAATCGTCATGCAACTCACCCACTGGATCAAAGAATCTGCCAGTGCTTGTTTAGTTTGGGGCTCCAATGCTGACGTACCCACTTTGAAGCGAGCAGCACACATTGCAACTAGGACTGCATGACGGAAAGTTCGTTTGATAGCCTTGTCAGGTTTTCTGCGAAAGATATCCTCTGCTACAGAAAGTTCCTCATTGTCCACAGGGTCGCTCTTCCCTTTCCGTGAAGTCATGCCACCAGTAGTATTTGTATCACGAGTGAGAGGCCAGCCAAGTTCGGTACGCTATGATTATAACAAACCAATCGATCAGGGTAAGGCATATTCAAGCACGGAGCACTTACGTATTGTTCTAGTTTCTTTAAGAGATGCTTCTTCCGGTCAATGTAGCGTGGTTCAGGAAGCATCTGAGTGTCCCGACAGAGCCGTTGTAATTGAGACCGTGTCAACTTCTGCATGTCATTTATGGTCCCGTGTCGAAGAGTCTCCCATGCATCCTTTAATAAAGCATCAGAATCCTTGTCAAACTCTGTTGCTGCTCCCGAATCAACCCATGTCCCACATCCCATCCTTCAGCCTTATATCCATGCCCCAGATATCCCGACAGTGGCGCTTGAAATCTCCAAGAAACATGGCATGCATGGAGTCTACCAGGGTAAAAAGAGTAGGATCCCAGTACGGGAGTCGTAGTAGTTCTGACCACCTGAGACCATGCATGTCAAATATATTTTTCGTTCCTTCTCCGAAGGGGCATTTCGCCATCGTTCAGCCCAATGTCGATGCTCTTGGCAGGTGCGAGGAAGCCAATGAGATCGATCAAGATTATTAATCTCTTCCAAACGCAGGCAGCACAATGAACAAAAATGACGTGAACTGAAATGAGCATATCCACTCATTTGGCGAGCTGCAGGCAAGTCGCATATCAGGGGAATGACTGCACACCAGACACAACGACCATTACGGTGATTGGGAGTACTGGCGTAGTATACACCTGAATTCCAGAAGACAAGAAGATCGTCTACCAGAGGCTTTAGGACGTGATTGATCTGTTCGAGCAGTGGTGCACCAGGTCCAGGTATAATGCCGACTAAGAATAGGTTCTCGAAATCGTAACGGATCTCAGGCGGAAGGTTCAAGCAAATCATGTAGATGCCTCCGACATGGACCTTTTTGCCAGCCTCCTTCATATGGTATGGATTGAAACCATCCATGCATAAGCTAAAGGCATATCGTCCTCCACCAGGTCGGAAAAACGGTTTGTCATCTGGACCAAGGAACTCGCGGAATAGCTTTGTCTCAAGAATGTCGTGTATTGCTGACTGATCGTGGCAAGTAGGTAACTCGCGGTCAAGAATGTCCTCCATACCATCCCGGCACAGAAGATTACCAACCCACTGCTTCATGTCGTGGTAGAGAAAACGCCTAGCTGGATAGACAAAGCGCTTGCCTCGAATGGATCGTGTTTTGCGGAGCAAGCGATTGCAGGTGGCTGCATCTGGCGTGGATTTGAATGAACAGCGCTCTGGATAGGAATGACTGTCATCGAGCGGATAGCATGAAAAGCATTTCGGACAGCAAACAAAGGTTTTTGAGACCGGGTTAAGATTAAAAGCATCAATCACCGTCCGTGGATCAACAGGCATAGAGGGTATGGTTCCATTGGGGGCAGATGACAGCTCCAAGAGGAGCTTGATGCAGTGCAAGATAAACCGGCAGTGGGAGAGTGAGATGCCGCATATGAGGTGAAGGACCAGCAATTAAGAAGTAGCATAACGTGACAATGGGATTCCGGGTTTTCCAATGGCGCTGATGGAATTGGGCTGAAAAAATATTATTGAATCAGACAGTCTTAAAACACAGACGTGGCACAGTTTGCATACCAGTTTTCGATGGTGTAAGATGTTTGTTCCCTGCAGTGCCTGCACCCCTCGTCTGCTTCATGTGCCGCCATGCCTTTTCTTTTATCTGCTCGATTTCACAGACTTTGCTTGCTTACCCTCGCGCCAAAACTAATTTCGCATCTCGAAGCTCTTCATCTCCATAATCAGGAATGACATCAGAGGCATGCAGTAGCTGAAGAAGTTCCTCCTCGTAATGAATGAGAGGAGCATTCGATGGAGTGTCATAGCGTAAGGCATAAGGCCCATCATTTAATACACGGGGAAGTTATTGCCCACTCCGTGTGTCCCTCTGGCGAGGAGAAATCAACAGAGATCGATGGGGGGGTGAACAAACACTAAATCGTCTTAGTGGTAGATTGAATATGCTCCCAAACGTGTTCCCCAACGTGTGCACCTTGGTTCTTGTAGGTCCCCAAAAGTGTTTGGAAAACCCCTTGGAAAATATTACGCTTCATGCCTCCTTGGGCTGGATTTTGATTTGGTGGTGGCCGGTCCAGAGATGGTGGGCGGACCACCTCGTGAAATGCCCTTGTCATCAATCACCATGAAGGATGTTTTTGCTGGGGATGTGGTCCGTCAGGTCCTAGATGACCTCGGGAGGTACTGTACTTGGTGCCCAGATGCAGTCGTTTCATCTTCTCAGTTTATGGTGTTCGAATTCCTTAAGGACCAACAAGTCCGCCCCGCAACAAAAGGTCTGGAGATATCACACATCCCAGATGGTCCTCAGAAAGCGCACCCCTTGGGACATCACATGCATTTCTTCAATGCTTTGGGCCAGTGGCTGGTTTTAGACCCTAGCTTCCCACAGTACGCCTCCCCGAAGTCGAGGTTTCATTCCAGGTGCTATGTAGTGTTGAGTTGCAGAGTTGAGCTGTCTCGGAGGGTTAGATTAGGAGAATATAATAACTTCTTGAAGTACTAAAGTAACTGGAGAATAGCACTAACGTGAAAGGAGGGCAACAAAGCTTCAAAACCATAGCCGATGGCAGAACAATGAAATCAAATCGGTATGTCAATGGAGGAGCGGTAAAGACATGAAAGGAGAGCGACAAAGCTTCAAAACAATAGCAGGTGGTAGAACAACGAAATCAAAGCGGTATGTGAAGGGAGGAGCGGCACTTAAGCCAGGTCAACGAATACATGTGTGAATGATATGGCAGGTTAGAAATAGGGTACGTAGATGCCAACTAAACGTCAGACCTTAAACGAGGGACGAGAAGAGTGAACAGGAATTTCTGTGCGGGTACGATCAATTGCATCGTAGCCTTTTTCCAAACATTGATTATTGAATCCGGGAAACTCGCGCAACGAAGAAGATACTATATTTGATCAAGGTTAGCTATTCACATTGAGATCTATGATATACATCGTCAGGCACTTCGATTGTCCACTACAATCGTTGAGGCTATGCATAGCAGCGTAATGTGAACAGAGAGGTCGATGGCTCAAAGTCTTCCAGGTGGGATAGTAGTATCCATGAGTAGAAAAGACGTTAAAGAACTATATCCTCTGCTGTGAGAACTCATCGTGACGTCGACGCAAGCATCTACAACCCACGACGTTAGCCATGAACACACTCATGACTGTGGACTCCGAAGCGGCTAGAAATTAGTGAGAAGATTGACCCATGCGATGTCGACGGGAAACGCAAGATATACGAGAAGTAGTTCAAGCAAGCCCCATGCAGCAAGGCTGAGAACAGTGCGAATTACGCCAGGACCAATAGTGCGCCGATGGCTATCCCAACTGCTAAAAGTTTCGTGCCGATGACTCTCTGAGCATCTCCGAATGGAATGTGATATGATATTGGACACGGTAAGGAATGACTAAAGGCGAATAACTACGAGGTGCGCAGGGCAGTCTTGCGGCCGGCCTTTGGTCGAGCTTGCCGAGGCAATCTCCTTACGAACAGGACGCACCTTAGGACCAGGACGTAGCTTAGGAGTGGGTGGACTCGGAGTAAGTGAAGGTGAGCTCGGAGCTTGTGCCTTCGCAGCAGGACGTTCCTTGGGGGTGGGTGGACTCGGCGAAGGTGACTTTGGAGCTTCCAGTCGTGGCTTCACAATAAGACGCGGCTTAGGAATGGGACGTGGCTTTGGAGTGGGTAGAGCAGGTGGGTGCGGGTGGCTCAATGGCAGGAGAAGGCGAAACTGGTGGGCGAACTGTTGGCACATCTAAGTTGAGGGTGAGAGTGGTACATCGCATGCGCTAACGCCAACTTGGCGTCCATTCGATGCAGAGAAGTTCAGCGTACTGGAGTTTGACCCGAAACTTACCATCTTCCAACAAGCGTCCATTAGAGTATGAAACACCTGAGCATAAGCGGATCTCAATTACATTGGGACCGCTCGCCCCCATGCCACCAAACCAAGATACCAAGTATAGTTATGAGTTCATCGGTCGACCAGAGCAGAGACATCCGCCCCTTCCAGTCACCTCGCCCACAGTTTCATCGGGACAGCTGACAAATGACTTAGTATGAGTTCATCGGTGTACTGAGCAGAGACCTCCGCCGCATCAGGACACCTCGCCCGCATATCGAAAATCAAGACAACTAACGTATGACCATGAGTTCATGGGCGAACAAGAGCGGAGACCTCCGCCGCTTCCAGTCACCTCGCCCACATGCCAAACATCGGGACAGCTGACAAGTGACTTATGGCAGGTTCATCGGTGTACTGAGCAGAGACCTCCCGCCACTTCAGGACACCTCGCCCACATGTCAAAAAATCAAGCATGGAGATAGCCTATAAATGACCGCTGCCACATACCACAAGACAAAGATGCCTAAGATACGGGATTTAATCCATCAGTGAGCAAAACTTTGATAACTGAGAATTGACGAAAAAAAAAGTTGGGGCTCCACTGTATTATGTAAGCAGGTCACGTGTGTACAGTGTGAAAGTCCGTCCCGCCGACGGTAACAGAGACCACGACGGAGAACTAGAATCGTATACCCCACACAACCTGCATCTACTAAGGAGCGCCGTAAGTCGCCTGCACTTCCGGTGAGGCTGACGACTGAGCAGATTGACTCTGTACCAAGCCACGGGACACGAGCCCAAAGCCGTACTCGTCTGGTGAGGAGACGCAGGCGAGGAACGCTTTGAGGTTGCTGAAGATGGGAACTGGGTGAATGGGTTGGTGCCTGAGGATAGCACTGGAGTGGGATCGGAGGAATTTAGTCAAGGTTAGTAAGCTTTATGCTAGAATGAGGGCTAATCATACCTCCGTCACGTTGTCATATGCACCGAGATAAGTAGTGGTGCTTGTGAGGAAGCTATCTGGAGGGGTGCTGTCTACTGTGCGCAACGTAGCACGTAAGCTTCTCCTCATATCCTTGCTCAGATCAGCTATGGCTTCTGATGTGTGGCTCTCGAAGAAAACTTGGTGAGCTAGCTTGGGCATGACTGTCTGCAAAAGGGCCAGCAGCGTGCAAATACTGGTGATGATTGTTGGGCAGGAAATTTGATAAAACGGTAATCTGTTTACCGGAACGGTCACGCCAACCAATGCATAGAAGATATCATGTCGTCTCCTCGCAGCCTCGTAGCAGACTTCAGAACCCCAGTCATGACTAGTATAAAGATGTTAGGTAAGTCGGACCAGATCTTCTGCAAAACATACCCGAGACAAATAGCAGATTGAATCTCGACATGTTCGAGAACGCAAGTGAGATCACCAGTGATATCGGCCAACGTGCTGGACGACTGTACATCAGCAGGTGTGCTGAACCCTCGAAACCACGAACGTCGATAACAATCATGCAATACTCGTCCTGAAACAAATCAACATGAGGGTCGTCGCTACGTTAGACGGTGCTGCATGACAACACTGTCAGACTTACTATTGGCGCAAATTCTGGAACCGTAATGCAGAAAACAACGATGTACATGAAGTCCGCGAGTCCGTGCACGATGACGGTCCGCCGGCTCTTCTCGATAACATTCGGTAATACAGTGAGTGCAGGGGGTAAGCTGCTGTTTGAGTCAATTATTGAATGGTTTACGGAGATTCGATGGAGTCGGATACTTGGGAGGAAAAAGACCTTTTGGAGGGTATGTGACGTACTTGCCCGTCGCGGCCTTCTTGTCAAGGTGGTCGAGGTGGTTCATGTACGTTTGACTAGATATCGATTAGTGAGTGACCTGCAAACTAGGTCCGAGTGAAATGGACAAACTTAAAAGAGAAGTCCAATGCAAACATTTCCTGTTGCACTACATACCACGAGATTGAGGCTGAGCTTCACGTATGAGCCCTTGAGAAGAGACAGAGCACGTCAAAATGTCATTTACGATCATCCCTTGCAATGAGAGGTCTAACCGAGTCGGGTTTTCAGATATAATTTGCGATATCTTCATTTGTCTTAGAGTTACGTTCAAAGAAGATGACCGCTGACTCATAAGGCACGTATCTTCCAGCATACTGAATACTATTCAGAATATGGTCAATACAATGTTTACCACGCTCTCTGAGAACCTACACGTTCACCCGTTAAATACAACTTTTTAGCTTTGAGTTCCAAAAAGACCTCAAGGAACTGCTGCACAAAGCCGATGAGTTGAGCAGCAACATCATCCTCGTTCTGTGCGTCCGGGATGCCTTGGGAAAATCTCGTACCAACAGGTTGTTCCACCCAAAGCACGGAGGACAGGTTGGTTCACTGTTGGTTTTGCCTGACCCTAGGACCAAGTGAAAGGCTTCAAAATCTCAGTTATAGATGAGTCTTGTCGTCAACAAAGAAGCTTACCCCATTCTCTTACAGCAAACCTGCGAGGGAGGAGCATCCAGCAGCGACGAGCACACCGCTTCTGATGACGAGAAGTCAATCTCCAGAGTCGACCTACGGGTTAAAACTAAGATTCGGTTTGAGAGCCCTCTCACTCCGTTATTTGCCTGTATTCCGCCGATGCACCAGTCGTCTTGCGTCCATGCATTAGCATACGAGAACGCGTTTACGTCTGCAGTCGGATTTAAAATAAGAGTTGTCCCAGTATCAAGAACAGCCGCATCGGACCAGCGAAGGAAAGAGCGAAAGAACCTGATCGGTAATTTGTTGAATCGGAAGCTTCCAGAAGTCACACTCATCTGGTGTTGATGCGAAGTCCAGCGTGAAGAGGCGTGAATGCGAACTGGCTCTGTACCGCATTTGTCAAGGCGGAGTCCAATTCCCCAATGCTGAGCGATGAACCTAAATACGAAATGTCCTTGACTCGTTTCAGTTTGGGGCTGTTTGTTCCGAATCTACTGGGGGGTTCCTTGCTCTTGCAACGGGGTCCTCGTTTTGCTGGCTAAATCCTCCGGGTCTGCGTTCCAACGAGACTTGAGATGAGGACAATTAGAACGTGAATTGATCATCAACATGAGTAAACAGATTGTCTAGGATGCATTATGATTTTCTGAAATCTTCATGATGTTCTGTCAGGTGACTGCTTATCGTATTGAATCTCGATCAGTACTAGAACCAGCTGTGGCCGACGTTGATTGATCGATACTCAGTACTTTCTGGCCTAGATATCACCTTAACTTCTTGTTGATAAGACAACAATCTTTGCCACACCACCTGTCCGACATGCCAGAATCATGACCGATTAAGTTGTTGAGGGACTTTCGTGATCATAATTGAAATGGAATCCTGACCAGCTGCAGCCTCACCAGCGTGAATGTTGTCTGTAATCGAGGCTTCCGACATTTTAAGCAGATATCTTTAGGAAGACTGATCGTTTCAATGAAAGTGCGAGAAAAAAAAACACAACCGGAAAGACTCGGGAGAGGTTTGTAGTACGAGAATACGTGTGAGAGGGAGAAAATCAGGGTGGGTGACGAAATAAGCTATATGCTAACGAGGCGACATGACAATGGAAACAACCCCACATGCACATACCTAACTCGATGACGAACAAGTGGGAAGAGAGGTAATTCCGCCTTGCTCGGCATGTGCGTTATGCCGAGAGCGCATTGGGCGCGCGTCACACGGACAAAGGGACTGAAAGACCTGCACATGAAAATTCGATTGTATCGACCAATTAGACTTGCTGTGCTCCCTGAATGCTTCCATCGGTACGTAAATAAGGGAGTCTGTGGCATCATTCCCGGTGATCGCCTTGCCTATGATACCGTCCATCCAATATGGTCGCATTTCTCCAGAATGAAGGGATAGTCTGCATCGACTCATGGCACTGTGAGAGCGTGATTTGAATGATTCTAATCAATTAAGCTTTAAGGAGTTGACCTACTTCCGGAACTTCCAGATCAATGTTATCATACAGTGGGTTGCATATCAAACAGCAGTATAGTAAGTATTTCAAAATTTTGGGGTCGTTACTTTTACCGGTGGTGTGACAACGTGGATGTCAATCCTCAATTCGCGTGTCATGCGATTGTAATCCTCATGAGTCACGAATCATTCAACAATGCTTGAACAAAGGATCCAGTCGCATCGCCTGGCAATCGCTGGCGCAATCACTACTGAAAGGGAATTATGACACGTGTATGTCAATCCGTGTGTCAATCTGTTTATGCGGAATCATTGCAACAAGCATGTCAAAGAATTCAGTGAACTAAATTTACACGTTGTCCGTACCCCATGCATCCTTACAAAATTGCCACATAAGTCGTTCTTCCATCCCGCTGGGAGGTGTGAGAGTCAAGGCCTCTTCAATCTGTGTTTGACCTTTCATGAAGCCAAGATGCACAACATTGCGAAAGATCTTGGCTAAGATAATGACTCCTAGCATTGTGTGAACCAAACGAAGACTTGTGTCGCAGCATGCAACCTGTGATATTGAGTCGAAGATATGTCCAAATCTAATTAATCATTAGTAGTCAATCCTGCAAAACAAATTGTGACACTCACAAATCCATGCATGCTCTGAGTGAAATGACTGCTGTCGTAACAGGCTCGGTGGTAAAGGGGGAGGTTTGGGACGATATGTCAGTGTCTACTTTAATGACAGCCGTCTCATCGTCAGCCACATGCCAGTGACTGGTGATGTTATCTGCATGACATGCGGAGTTCTCAGACCCCGCCGATTGAAGTTCTGACAAAAGAGTGGTATTAGTCATGGTATTATGAATAGTAGGCTGCAGATATGAGTCGGGCCATCTATTGACGGAGTCTTGAAGAGCGGCCAAGTCGTTGGTAGTGGACTGATGGAATGTAGAGATATTCTGGAGAATATCATCAACGATCTGACCGATTTCTGCCTTGTATCGGCTACTTCTTCCGAGAGTTTCTGGTAAAGTACTTTGCCGGATTGAAGAATGGCCTTGTGGTGTTCCACAGACTTTGCTATTACATTATGGAGAGTTAGAATAGACAATTCGATGGTGCTAATACGCTCGATGGGCTCCATTTTGGTATTGGACGCCACTGGTGCCGCCCTCAGCAAGCAGGAACGATATTGTTAGTATTATACAGTACGTACCCATCGCATTTTCAATGTCATGAAGTTGACGATGCACATTATGAAGCATATCTTCCAGTTTTGCTTGATTAGATGCCACTACATCTTCCAAATCCATAAGGCGGGAGGAGGTGCCTTCCTGCATAACAAAAGTTAGAAAATGATTGTAACGCTCCACAATAGCCTACTGCGATTTTATGGGTTTGCTTGAGAGATCCCTTGATTTTTGACACATCAGTCGGGATGCTATCAAATTTCTCATTATTCGCAACCTGAGTCTTTTCCATGGATAAATGGGACATCAGTTATGTCTGATAAAGATTGTTTTCGTGATTTGGCTACTAGTAGTTGTTTGGCCTTGAATTAGTTTCAACGCACCAACAATGAAGATAGACTGGAGCATACCATTGCCATCGGAGTGGTGGCCTTCATGACTCATGATGATAATACACTGTGAGACACATTAACAGTAGGTTGTTGCATTAAATGCTAAAGTCAGCAATTTATAACCTTTGTCCAGCACGCCCAAATAACTACTCTCCTTCAATTCGAGTACTTGTACACTAAGTTTTTTCTCTGTGGATCAGAGCGGTGACACGAATGATATTTTCGTGAAATAATGCGAGCGAGGTAGTCATGAATGTAGTTTCTATGCATAAGATGTCCACGATGCGCTTTACACAACCATCTAAGCGGTTTCGTCTGCCAATTTAGCTCGTGTCAATCGCTTGTACCTCTTTACAGTTTTGGGGAGAACCCACGTGGATTCCCATCCGAATGTAACGCTAAAAATTCGGCAAGAGAAAGTCCTCATTGTGCGTCCCATTATCTCCCGGCAAGATCATTTTCCACACGGCACCACTGGGGGAATACTCGCGGATCCAGCAAACCACTTTCTGATCGGTGCGGTGGAGAAACAGGTCACCGAGTTGTATATCGTCAAAAGATGAAAAGTTAGGAGGGGTATCAATAGGCTTGGACCAGTGGTCCTCGAACCATCCGTATGTTAATGTCGATGTTCTGCGCACAAAGCGCTTCAGATATACAGAGCGCTCCACAGCGTATTCTGTTGAGAGGGGTGCATTATTCGAAAGAACGTCATCGACCTGTCAGACATCATGAGGACCAGTGTTCACCAAGGTCCAAAGATGACCAACTTACGTGGCTAGTATCTTCTGCTGAATTGGCACAGGAAGTCACGTACGTCATACGATCCTCGCCATGAGACAAATCATCACTACGGTCATTACTGTACTGCCCTTTGTAGTGGGTGGGGTACATTGATGGACTTTGGGAGTTTAGAACCGCATCGCTGGCGATGCTTGGGGTGACTTCACCCTATCATGAGTATGAATGCTGCAGTTCCCATAAGAAATGCTGTACTATGAGATCGTGAGGAAATATGGTACATACCGGTCACAGGTAGTGTCTATTGGAAGCGAAAACCGTTGTCGGAAAGTTGTCTCGAGATGGAATGTGGCCCAGATGAAACATCCATCAATTGCAACACCGTTGTTTGTCCATTCGCAATAGGAATTTCAGAGCAAAATTCTGCAAGAATTATATTCTGCATAGGCATAGTTAGTAATGTGTTGAGCGACTTGAAAGAATGATGAGACACTCAATCTGTTTCTTTGTATACCGAGTTAACAGAATCTCGGATGCATTATCAGAATAGCAGGCGCGGGCGCATCAGTCGTCCCCGACTGCAGATTCCCACGGATAGGTTGCTAACATATTCCGCCTTCAGCGTTTGACGTGTTCGACTCAGACATTGTAGTAGTGACTTCGAATCCGCACCTCATCATCACCGGTTCTTATGACGTGACCAAGATATTATTCGACACCACTGCGAGATGATGATGGGCGGGGATACTTCGAATGCAGCGACAGCCGAGCAAGTTGAAAGATTCCCATCTGGTACGATAACCTTGTCTACTGCAGGTCCGTCCTATCTTGCGCTTTGGAGACTTGGTTGCTTATGGCCATTGTTATGTGCATTTTTGAACTATCAGAAGATTATTACCTCGCTCGCAAGTGATGGCTTTGAGTCGTCTGTTGATGGGGAGTTTCAATCATATGATGAAGGTCTATGATGTCATTCGTACAAGTGAAGGCCGTGCCTATTTCTAACGACAGCACAGCTCATATAGCCGCGGTCAGCCCTTCACTGTGCTTTAGAATCTGGTGCCTTCAAGGGAGACACCCTCCTGCAATTAGTTGGGGACGCACAAAGTCCAAAATCAAGCCTAAATCCACCGGAAAACTCGCCTCATAGAACGCCCCACCTACCACAGCTTTCTCCCCAGCTGATTCGCAGAAATATACACACCGGTCCTTGGACAATCGCCACTCATCGAATTGGCTCTTCATGCACCTACGAAAGAAAGTCGTTGCCAAAATTCGGTTCGGGTCAAAACGGCACACCCGAAATGATTTCGTGTCTCCATTGACTACCGCATGTATATAGCGGGTTAGACGGCTTGTACTCTACGCACATACCGATATTTAACTTAATATTTCATGCTCGTCACGAACATCCATGTATGTAGGAAGTCGATGTAGTACATCCACCACCTCATTAAGGCAATGATGAGCATTTTCCTGCACCTCGAGTAGTTTGTGACCCTACTTGGGTATTGATAATGTAGCAATGATTGTTAAGTACACGATACATGGACAACAATGGGATTCAGTGTAGTTTAGCTAGTACTAGGGTCATAGCATCTCGAATTTCCTTCAATGTGACCTTCATTTCTTCAAATTCTAGCTTCATGAGGGAAACATCCCCATCGATGCGATTCACCGCACCACTCATGTCGTGTACGAGAGTACGAATATGTTCGCTACTTGTCATGCCGTCCTGGGCCAACTGGTAGGTGGCGTCTAATGTGGCTCCATGCGCTAACACTTTTTCTGTAATGTCGGAGACATCCGACGCCAAGGCTCCAACTATGGCCTCGGTGCGCCTGACAGTCTCCTTGTGGTCCCGGTAGCTACCTTTGCAGTGTCAACATCATTGATTAAATTCAACATTGCAACACATACTTGCATCTATCGCGATTAGAGTATGAAACTCGCTGAGGGAGATACGTGGCCCGTGGACTCGGAGTGGGGTATGCTAAACGTGTAGCTGCTAGGGGATGCTGTTGCCGTTGGGCATCAGAATAATGTATAGTAGCGCCAAAGGAATAGATACGAACATGCAACGTTAGCCATGCTGACTGGTGTATGTCTTCGGAAACCACGTATTGAACCCGAATCGTAATGATTATATGACGTGTGTGACAGCAGTCTATATTTGGCTCAAAGGCAGAATCACACATACGTAGTCCAATAAATGGGAGGTAGATATTCTCTATCGCATTGTTCACCTGATATATATCGATTCTTCAAGCCATGAGGCTTACCTCGAAGTCATGCACCATTACACTGGCTCCTGATCGCCGTGCAGGCTTCCAAATTGTTTGACAGTCCCTGGCATTTACCGTCCGCACGTTTAGCCTTCCTTCCAAAGAAGGCCTGGACAGACAATTACGGCCCGGGATACCCAACCCAGCCAGGCTCCTATGATAGCATGAAGGCAGTGGCTTCGATTCCTCCAGTTCTATCAGGCAAGCACCTTCATGTGTGGCCCAAACTCACGGGGTCGATTCAACAGCCTCAGGTGAGATGCCCCCAAAATCGTTCGCAAGATCCGTATAACAGTCATGGGGAATCTTGCCCACTGGTCCAAGGAGCAAGTGGAAGAAGCCCTTGTGTCTTCCCTTCCAAAATGTACTGTCAAGATTTGGTGCGAGAGTGATAAAGGTGAGTGGTGGAAGATCCTGCGGCCATTACTGGTTAGATCACATATGGAACGTCTCAAAAATTATCCATACCTGGCTTGTCGGAGGGTGTAGGAGATCACGTGCGCTGGAACTTGCAGCTGTGGGTTCAAAGTTGGGAGACTGTCGAGCCCTTGAACTTCGACCGAAGCGCTTGCCGAAAAAAACTCCATCATCGTTCCGATCAAAAGGCTGGTCAAATTCGATATTCAGACTAATCTGTCAAGAAGGTACATTACGCAGCTGCGGGTAGAGCCGAGATTAAGACAGCCTATCGAACCCGCTCGCTGAAAGTCCACCTGGACAGTACGTATCATTTACTCCAACGTTGAAAGTGAGACTAAATTGACATAAGCTTAAGGCAATGGTCTCTGAGTTGCGAGAACGGGAACAAATTTTCAAGAGGCGCGAGTGGCCAAGGAGACGAGAGTACTGCAAGTGGGAATGAAAATGTGAGAATTCGCGAGGAGGGGCGATGAATGCGGGAGTAGAGGGAGAAAGGAGCTTAGCTGCAGAAAATGGGACGTCAATGCGCGACGTCGAACTGGTGTCGAATGGAAAACCCCTTCTCTCCACCGCCTCTCATTGATTTGGATACAGCGATCCGTGTCACATATTCATCATAACATTCACACTTTCTATGGCGTTTGCACTCGCGGCTCACCTTCGACGATATGGTGAGATGAAGGGACGGCACTGCTCCGCAGGGGACGAAATTCTCTCGAGTTTTCACAATGCAACGGCAGATACAAAGCAAAAAATAATTGTCGTTATCATCTCCTCTCCCACTCCTTACTCCATTGGTCACAACGTTGACTCATGGTGCCCTTCCTTAGAGCTTTTGGTCGGGTTCCGGCTATGTCTTTGTTTGCGATTGAGAACTGAAAATCAGAAAAAGACAAAGGAAATTCAAGGCAACAATTTGGTATTTAACCGGACTGACCCACATTATTATTGTCAGCGATACACATTCCCTCCCAACAACGCGCTAGTAGCACTAGTTATGATGATAGAGTTTGATGGTGAAGGTAATGCTGAGGTGAGTACTCAATGCCTTCGAGCATTGATATCGTGTAGATGAATTGCCAGAAACCCTCATCTACTGCCATCTTTATGGACGCCTCACAACCTTCTCTTCGAACACCTTCTTGCCGTCGTCGCAGTGCTGTACCCCTACGTCCCAAGGGACAGAAGAATGTAGACCAGCATCAGGTGAAGGAAGCGCTGTCAGCTTCGAGCTACTATTTTTTTGATGTCATCATTCGTGCAACGAGACTCTTGCGCATACCATTATCTGTACTACTCTTTCTCTGGATGCTGGCATTCGCCATGATGCGCATTTCTAGTACGCTACACACGGCATTTTCCCCAATGTGCTTCCTTCCTTTGGTATCAAGGTCGGTGTTGTGCACCCAGTTGGTATTAGCGCGCAGCCCACAGAAAGCAGACTTCCCCCACCTTATGCAATACCAAAGCTTGATGTTCGAGCAAATTTTGGATGGATCGGCTGGAGGATCTGGACTTTCCCTCGAAATACGGAAGGCAGAATTCGCAACAGCTGATCTTGCAACACTGGTCCGCAACAGTAACCTCCTCAAGTCTAACGATGCGCTGGCTGATCTCCTGGCAACATTTGTCAGAGATGCCAAGATGACCGCGAGGAGTCTCACCAAACTCAGTTCAAAAGTTGCCGGCGCAGTTGATAAGTGAGTAGTTTATACTAATTCCGTTAAAGACATTCATACTCATCTTCACCAGCATCATGGCAGTAAATCGTTATGCAATGCGCACCGTAGAGGATGCAGATAAGAACGCGGAATCACCGTATTCGATCGCAGCTTTGGCTCCATTTCGCACTGCACCCACCATGCAAGACGTTATAATGGATGCATTTCCAGTGCCATGGAAGCCTTCTCGAGAGCCATACAGTGGCTAATTCTGGAAGCGAGATATGTCTGCGCAACTTGAATATGCTCGAGGAAGATCTGTCTGCCATACGGAAGCTGTGATACAAGAGGATGCATTTATTACGGCTGAGAAGTCTCTCCTCCTCGAGGCGCTGTGGACCAAGTTGGGTGGAAACCGACGCACGCTTAGAGGTTACGAGCAGCACGCAAATGTGCTTATGGATGTCAATGACTATCGCAAGCAAGCGCAAATCCACATCATGGCTGTGCTCCAGATTCTATATTCGATGAAGTGAGGATATGGAAGATTTACGGAGAGGGCAGCAGCCCCTGAACTGGTCGATGAGCGGATTCCAATCCAAGTGCATATTCAGAGTATTCAGAGTGGACTCCAGCGGCTGCAGGAAGGCCGAGTGAGGGCAAAAGAGAAGGAGGAAGAAGTAATGAGGAAAGCATTGGGGTTTGCAGCGATTATAGCTTCTAGGACGCACATGTTGGCGACCCTATTTTGCCACTCTTATAGTAATGTTGATTCGGATTGACTAAAACCTAGGCCGTTGCTAGACTCCGCTCGCACTAGTGCTGTCTTTAGCTGGAATCGCATCATCATGTTCGTTTGTTGGCCACTTGCACTTGTATATATTGTTTTTAACCTCAAATCATGTTGTTATCTTGTCACTGTTTCGCTCGCTCGCTCGCAAATATTGGTCATTCGAGGTGTAGGTTCGCTTTTCTCCGAAAGTTCTCACGGCCTCTTATGAAGGTCGCTCGCTCAAGGGCACCACCGAACGTCGAGTTCGTGATCACGCACGCTCTCGATTCTATCGCTGCGTGGCGCCCGTCTGTCAGGAAGATGAGACTCCTATTCACAATCCTCATCTCTCTCTCTGGCGTTTGAGGTGAGAATGTCTCAAGTTTGCTTTTCTTTGGGATTTCTGTGAATTTCGTTTTGCTTTTTCTAGACACTTCGTGGCATATTTCGTGATGACGTCAACCATGTTGAAGCTGTGCATGGTGCCTACTTGCGTTCATCCCATCGGTTCAGTCCCTCGGCGGGGCAGTCTCATTGTCTCGCAGACATCTGCATCCATTGTCTTTGAGATTTTTTTGGGTCATGTCAATCTGGGGTTCGTATCGGCCTTTTTTGTCTAATGTTGAGCTGCTTAATCAGGTGTACTCTTTGCATGGCTTGGCACTTGGGCATTCTCATTCAGTTGTCAAGCTACACAGTTTGTTATTGCAACATTTCTCCATGGCGATTGCTTGGCTTCAGACATATGTCCAGCACCACAATTATTACTGCATGTTGTGAGCTCAGTGCCTTTGTCCTGGTGGATTCAAGAAGGTAAGAACACTGCTTAACTTATCATATGCTCCCAGGCCTGCCCTGCTCTGAGCCTTGGAGTCTTGCTCTGCCTGGAACCTTCTGCATGATCCACTCTATCCTTACGAGCACCAAGTGCATTTTAGACATTGACCAAGCTTTGTGATATGCCCTGTAGGCCACATATATCATGGTTCGGCATCAGTACTATATGTTCTTGATTCCACTGTCAGCGTCTCCCAACCCAAACACTTGTGTCAGTATCAGTAAAGAGCCTCTTGCATCTGTGATCGAAGCTATCATACTCACTGCTGCCACTACTGCTGTCTCCCCTGCTTCAAGTGCTCCTAGTATCTTCTGCAGTCGCATTTATTCAATTATTGGCTCAGTGTTCCTCACTTGGATCAAGAACACCATCCAGGCTGTCATTGACAGTCTGTTGTATTGAGTGCACATGACCTGTGCTTCGGGGCCAATTCCTCTCTCATCCGATTTCTTTCGTGCTATGCTTTTGAATGTTATTTGTATTGCAGAGATTGGTATTGGTATTTTTGTAGTAGCTAGTTTCAATGTGATATGTACTGTTCCCGCACAATATGAACTGCCTGTAACAACACAACATAGTGCCGCATCATGTCAAAACCATTCGAACTATCCCCACACAATGACACAAGATATTGACTACCTTGCATCAGTATATTTGTCCAAATTTCTTATTGAGATCATGTTGAGAGCAGCTTCAGTTGGCAGTGCACAATGCAGTACTCTCAGGCTCCGATGGTCTCTTGCACTGTCTTGGTTTTGACTGGTCATCACAAAGCAGCCATCAAGCTTTCAAGAGTACTTACATAAAGCACTCGCCCATCGTACAAAGGATATTCCTTGTATAAAACTAAGCAAGATGTTATGATGTTGGCTGTGAATACATTTCTCCCACTATGCTTGTGACAGGTCATCTTCGTGCTGCTATGGATGTTATCTTGGGTCATGGGGACTGCACAACCATCATGCACACCCCTGCCATTTTTGAAGAAGAAGATCTGGTAATCATCAACCAATAACATGGACAACTCAAGCACCAGTGAACATGTGTCTAATGATAGAGATATCAGCTTGATTGGTCATCTGGTATTTCCTCCAAGTCCGTTGATCATTTAATTTACCATTTACAAATTATGGACAGATGGATGCTGCGTCACATATCGGAACCAGATATCAGCAGCAAAAGATCAGTGCAAAGAACTCCAAGCCATAATATCCAAGATTGCTGCCATTATGATTGTTGAGGATATGACCCAGTGTGAGGGCTGCACTGGGGTCTTTCAGTATCCATATATGTGATCATCTTATGATTGACAATTGTGACCCATCTGACTATGTGTTCCAGTTTGAAAGACCATGGTCATTCACTATGTCCCGTTGTTTTCAACTTACCCTGCACATGACTATCAACAACAATCGCTCACTGTATCCTGATTTGTAAGTACAGACTGTTGATTGGTTATGATATAATGAGAATAAATGTTCACTACTGTCATGAAATCTATCCAATTATGCCAACACTACTTCACTACAATGATTACACCATTTCATTTAATATTCACAATCAAAATAGCTAGGCTACTAATCACAATAAGATGAACGTAGGCAATATAGATAGAATGGAATGCACAGCTTTTGGCTTATTGTAAGTGGTGAAGGAGGAAGAATTGTTAGGGACTATTTGCAAGTGGAGGCTTTTTAAATGTGAGTGCCATTTAATTGTTATTGCCTTTCGAATATTAGTATATGCAGGGGAAGTCCAATGGGTTTGTTGGGCCCTCAAGCGTATATGTGCTGAAGGCCGGCTGTCTTGGTTGTAGGAAGCTTTAGACCTCGAGTCTCAGCGGCCTTCTACTATAGAACATCAAGACCCTAAAACCTACTTACCAAGAAACCTTTTTTCAGTCGTTTCCCAAATCAAACAGGAATTGCAGTACAGAAACAATGCTAGTAGATCTTTTTGAGCAGTATGCAGACTTTGGTGAGACAGCCCTTACACAACTGGATTGAGGACCCAGCATGAAGTGCAAAATGAGGACATGTGTGGGAGGGAGGAGCTTGACAATGCTGGATTTCAGTATGGGAGAGAAGCGCCGAAGTATACCACGAGAGAATCGACCTCATGAAGAGGGTCACAGTGGCCCAGAGAAACGCCAGCCAGTCCCCCGGGCTCATATGGACCAAACTCCTGCGGCGTCCGTTGCTCGAGTTAGGGATGCCAATCCACATGAGACGGATGTCAATCCACATAGTGGGATGCCAATCCACACGAGACGGACGTCAATCCACATATATCAGAGATGCCAATCCACATGAGACGGATGTCAATCCACATAGTGGGGATGCCAATCTACACGAGACGGACGTCAATCCACATATAGTAGAGATGCCAATCCACATGAGACGGATGCCAATCCACCTGCCTCTCGAAGCGTAGCCATTATCACACAGAGTTCTACCACTAATTAAGACACCCACCAACAGAAGTTCCTTCCCTCCTCCGCAAACGCTTCCAAATCATAAACCTGTGGCGCCCTATTTCGCATGCAGCTGTAGATCGACCGCTTGCATTATGTGACTTCCGGAGTGTGGATTTCGACAAAGCTGTCGCTCTTATATACCCTGACCGCGAGGGTGAGAGTGAATACAACCCAAACCACTAGTGTGCACTGTGGAAATACTTGAAGGCGATGATCCCAGAAGAGTTTGTTCTTGAAATGGTGAGCGAAGTCACTCGGGGGAGATGTATGCCGTGCTAGAGCACCGCTTCGGGAATCCATCGAGCTGAGCGCTGAGGGCTCTGGTATTCTATGATTAGTAGCATGAAGAATTAACATAGAGG
>JABBWL010000594.1:0-22615 GCA_016758765.1 Suillus cothurnatus | reverse complement strand
AACGAGATCAGCTACATTTCCGAACACAGCGTGGACCTCCGTTCACTGTGCGTTTCTTCTGCACACTTGTTCCCTGATACCCGCCCTTACCGTACAATACAGTCTTGTTGACGAGTGACAGATCTTCCATATCCAAACGCTTAGTGCGAGCCCTCGTCCCTCTCTGTAAGCCTTCCTTCCCCTCGATCCCTATGTTGCTGACCTTGATGCCCTTGACATCAAGAATCATTTTGTCACCACGACTCTATACACTACTTGCAATGTCATTTCCTCAATTTACAAAATGAGACTCATGAAGTCGACCAACTCGGCCGGAAAGCCAACGAGGCTGCGCTGTACTCAGCATACAGTGTCATCCTGACACATTGGTTCACCCCACGACGCCAGTACATCGTGGCCCCCCAGATCCCAGATGGTGGCACACCTGATTGGGTAGTCTTTCATCGCAATCGCAGGAACAACAAACCCCGCTCCAACCTTGTCCTCGTTGTCGAGGTGAACGCTGGTCAGAGCGAGGGAGTCCCACGGCGGCCAGGAGGCTCAGAGATAAAATGAAGGAATATATAGAGGCCAGGTTCGACCAGACGACGAATGATGTTATCTATGGATTGGGCGACATCGGGCTCAAATGGATTGTGTGGAAGGTGTTGAGTAACAGCAATCAGATCGAGGAAGTCACGGTTGGTTGGGAAGAGGATATCTCAACTGACGTGTCCTTCGGTAACTTACAGACGATTATGCAGCAACATGTGTAGACTCAAATGAGTCATTCTGTTCTTTTCATACATGCCAGACGATATGAGTCACAGGGCCTGTCCTCCCATCTTTTGTTGATATTTTCCTGATTATCTGCATCGCATATGGCAGTAGGAACTACTGTCGTTTACCACTACCCTTGGTTTCTTCCCGGTTGGATACAATTTTAATCATAATTATGCAGAACTTCTCGCAAACATACAGTTCTCTCAAAGTTCCCCTACCATCGTGACGTATAACCATCCAAATTCACTACTTTTGTGAGATACGGGCTACAAGCCGATGATCTCCACTATCTCATCCTATTGAAAAAGGTAGAGATGTTCAACTTCATTGCTTCGACAGGCAAAAACACACTCACATCTAAGAACATCACTACCTTCTCTTCGTCTAGCTTGACATCGAAAGTATCAAGAGTGCGGTCATTGACTACCTGCTATGGACATTGTATGCGCATAGATTTGGGGTGAAATAATTTGAGGCATTTGTATGACTCTACCAGCCTGGCAAGTGTCTTGTATGTACATTCATTTAGCGTAAAATAATTTAAGCCATTTGCATGATGCTGCCAGCCTGAGATACACCTTATAAGGTTGGTAAAATATTTTCAAGGGCATGCAAGGGCATTTATATGGGCATATATCATAAGTAACAATATCAAAGCTCGCCATAATCATCTGCCTCATCCTCGTCATCCTCCCCATCCTTGGCCCCCAGGACAGCATCATCTACCTTACTGGTGGCACCTCCATCATCCCCCCCGTCTTTGTCCTCATTCTCATCACTTTCTTCAATCTCCTCAATGCCATCATACCCATATTCTTCTATCTCATCCAACTCATATGCCTCCTCATCCGAATCAAGCCCTGGCTGCTCTGCACCTTTGATCTTGGTATCCTCCATCTCAGCATCGGCATGCAACTCTCCCTCATCTGAATCAAACTCTGCATCTTCGATCTTCATATCATCCATCTCATCATTGAACTGTTCTTCAGCATCGGTCTCCCCATCAGGAAAACCCTCCCGGGCTAAATTCACGTAATTAGGAGAAATTTGTATAATTCTTTCTAATTTTTCTAATCACTTGTGTTTAGGAAGAACATTGATAATTACATGGCTGCAAGATGAATTATTCGAAACGGTCAAGTATTAGCGAGTTTTATCTGAATATCGAAAATGTATGTCTATCTATGTATGAGTTCAACCAAAACGTGTTACAGTCCTCTAGAACGGTCTCGCTCTTCCATTCTCGTGGGGCCATGTCACCAAACTTTGGTATAAGGTGGACACTACGCACAATATCACCCACCGGCATGATACTAGCCACTCTGTCGCTACCATGCATCGATCTTGACAGTTTATACAGTCCATTGTTTTGGTCAGGAGCAGATGGGAATGGCGTGAACCATTCGATGTATGCAAGGTGAGGAGGAACATTAACTGTTGGTGGAAAGAGTAGCTGTATTGACTTTGGTGGTAAGGAAAAGATAGCTCGAACTTGACCAACGCAGAAACCTAAACAAGCCGGTAAGCAGTGAGTAACAATTAAATGGTACCTATTCACGCACCTTCGAGATCATTTGTAACCGAGTCTTTGCAAAGGCTCACCAAAACTGTATCGGACTGGCGATCAATGAGATGAGAGCCCAGCTTCTATTGTGGTTTCGCATGGGCACTGTCCAAGGTTACATGTCCCTTCGCGTGGCCACCAGTATCAATTGAGTACCACTTGATCTTGTGAAAGACGGGCAGACTGTGGAATGGAAACGAATGTCGCCTGCCAAATGATCAAGTTGCTCGATTTCGGAGAGGAGCAGGATGGTTGCTCTGACGTGGCGTGCAACGTAGCGTGCAAGGCCTCACGAAAATGAGTTGCACCGTAATCTTCAACTAGTTTTTGAAATACTGACAGCCTTCGAGCTAGGATTTTTGTCATGACTAATTCATGACTGAAAATCATATCAGGTGGATGTGAATGGTAGGGCTTAAACTGGTGGCCACCAGCAAGACACCAACTAACATATTTCTGGTGCCATAAAATTTTCTCCTTTCGTTCAAGCCAGCGGGTCATCTGAATAAACTCGTCCTTGTGGTTGGTAGCATGGTAAGCATCCTTCACCAAATCAATGTGGAGGCGTTCTGTGTATTCGGTGTTGTAGTTATTGGTTGTACCAAACAGCATGATCTGAGATGGTAGTGGCATGCAGCGTGCAACTTCGGTAAGTTAAAATTGTTCGGATACCAAGCTGAATAAAAATGTCCTTATTTTCATGGAAAAGATCCAACGCCTCATCTAGTGAGTGAAGTGTCTCCGAGCTATGACAAGGGTATTGTGCAAGATATAGGAAGTCGAGTAGCCCCCGCACTGCTCGAAGAAGATGACTTGCATTAAGGTTGTTTGGGCAAGCGGATGTCGATTATGATGCCGAGGAGAAGCGGCATATCTGTGTGTGTTCAGTACCGCTTACATGTGATAAGCAAGTGATGCCCTTGGTGAATAGGCGGATATGATGGTTCGGAGGAAGACGCCGGACAATGAGCATCAATTTCTGCAGCTCCACAAGCTTCTGACAACTAACCCAGGAGATGCTTTGACCAGACCTTGATATAGCTGGTGCAGCACATCTGGTGTGATAGCACGGAAAATATTGCGAAAGGGAGATCCTCCCAAAAAGGGTGGATGATAGGTTTGATGCCAGCTGTAGCACATGCGTGAACAAACGCTAAATTTCCGTGGTCGAATGCAGCAAGTGCGTCCAGTACCTCGCTAAGTTTTCGCATGTGAAATGGTGTCATATTACTTCCCGTGTCCTTGGCTTCAACATCGCACTTTGGGCACTCAAACTTGACACCTGTAGCCAGGAGCTGTTCTGGGTAGTCACCGACAAAACTTTGCAAACAATGGATGGCAGCGACGATGAGCACCATCACTGCTACACATGAAAATACCCTCTGATCCAGCAGATTTAGTGGAGCGAGAACACGGCGTAAACATGCATGGTACAAGTTGCAATAGCGCGATGGCGAGATGCTTTGTTGGTAATGTGTTCAAGGCGGGTTGTAGGCAGATAAGCAAGAAGTATATGACTACCAGATGAAGGTTTGCGCCGGATTTCCTTTGGTATGTTGCCAATCGTAAGATATACAGGGTAGGCAGTCTTGTTGCAAAACATCGTCACTTGTGTTTTGTCTGAAGAAATAATGATTGGAACTATAGTTCCACCAGGACAATGTTCATCGAGTTTTTTCTAAAGTAACAAAGACATTAAGTAATGAAGTCTGACACTTGTATCGAGCCGTCCATACCTGCGTTTCCCACCACCATTTCCCAGTATGCATGTCATGGAACAAACGAACTGTCTGGTCATCATCGGCATAATGCCGCTCTGGGGCAAATGTGAGATATCTTGCAAAGTCGGGATCACCATATAACAAACTTGACGCATTTGATAATATTGCGGTAGTAAACATCGAATGCTTCTCCAGCGACAATGACTTGCTCTCGTTTAAATTTAGGTCGTCCCGTTGGAAGCTTGTGGTCAATCAACTTGTTCAGTTCATTTGCATTTTTGAATGACAGTCCTAAACGTTCACTGACCTAGCAGTATTGATTGTTAATTAGATACTCATGCAACAAAGAAAAATTCTCACTCCGTCAATAGAGAGCAAGTCTGAAAATGCAGTAGAACTTGATCCGCGGAGCTTGGCCCATCTTGCTACCTCCCATTCAATCTTGGAAGCAAATGGGTAGTACAGATTCTCGTCATTTTTGTCATCAACAAGTTGTGCTCCATACATGACGTTTGCAGAGTGATCAGGTGAATGTTGCGATATCCTTTGGCCAGCACGTGGGTCAGGATAAGGCACAGCTACAAATCCACGCTGTCCCTTGTGCATGAGCCTCAATGTCCTGACGAGTATTGTGAATATCGTGATGAGCTTCAGTATCGTTGGTCTCATAAGCTTTGGTATCGTTGGTCTCGTCAGGGGTGTCGCTTAGCAATGGCATTGGTGGCTCCCATTCAGGTTCGAAGAATGAATCGTCGATGTCCAATTCTGAGTCGCTATCAGCATCATTGTCCTCTCCCTGAGAATAAGAGCTTTCAGAACCTTCAGCCTCAAAGTAACCAAAGTAAAAGACTCACAGTGGGACAAGCATCATTATCCTCAACCTGAGAATGAGAGCGTTAGGAACCTTCACCTTCAGCCTCAAAGTAACCAAAGTAAAATACTCACAGTGGGACCAGTGTCGTTATCCTCTCCCTGAGAATGAGAGTGTTAGAAACCTTCAGCCTCAAAGTAACCAAAGTAAAAGACTCACGGTAGGACCAGCATCGTTACCCTCTCCCCAAGAATGAGAATGCCCAGAACCTTCAGCCTCAAAGTAACCAAAGCTTCAGCCTCAAAGTAACCAAAGTAAGTAATCAAAGACTCACAGGATGTTGAAATGAGTTGCTACCCTCTCCCTGAGAATGAGAGCGGTCAGAACCTTCAGCTTCAAAGTAAACCAAAGTAAGACTTGGACTCATGAGATATTGAGAGTTAACCTCTCCCTGAGAGTGAGAGCGGTCAGAACCTTCAGCTTCAAAGTAACCAAAGTAAGACTTGGACTCACGAGATATTGAGAGTTAACCTCTCCCTGAGAGTGAGAGCGGTCAGAACCTTCAGCTTCAAAGTAACCAAAGTAAGACTTGGACTCACGAGATATTGAGAGTTAACCTCTCCCTGAGAGTGAGAGCGGTCAGAACCTTCAGCTTCAAAGTAACCAAAGTAAGACTCACGAGATATTGAGAACATTCTGAGACTGGAACCGGGTTTGTTCGCAACCATGACTTCCTGTACAGTGCTCGGCAATGGGAGTCACGGCGGCTCTTTGCGAGATGTTGGCTGAGGCCCATGACAGTGAAGTTGTTACGGCCACATGCTGGGCACGTCTGCATGGTCAAGAAAATGAGTTAATAAGTGGGTGAAAGCAGAAGAGGGTCAGGCTGAGGCAATTGTCTCAGAGGTGACTATTAACTCACCTAAAGTCAAGTCAGGGACAGACTGCATCCGAAGCGCACCCAGCACTGCACTACAAAATTTAGTACCTTCCGAAACTCAAAAATCATTTTTCAACTCTTACCTCCATCACACTCCCTGCTAGTCCGTTTTCCTCTCTCTAGTTGTTTTGGTACCATCGTCAATCACACTCCCTGATAGTTCAATTTTTTCCACTCCCTACTAGTTGTTTTAGTACTTTAAGCCCCGTCTAATTGAGTAAAAATGACTGCACCTCAGAGTAAGTGTCCATAAAGACAAGCCGAGACCGACTGTCTCAAAGGGCTCAATAGACTTGGAGCCATGTGGTGCAAAGAAGAGGGCTATGGAGAATGCAGGTGAGTTAGAAGTACACTAGCAAAAACTTACTACTGATTCTTGACTTGGACCTGAAAATAGTTTGGAAGCAGGACACTAGCAAACGCAAGCGACAGACCTCATCAACTGAGCAAGCCACTGAAAAAGGCTTGGCTGCGAAAAAAGTAGCTCCCAGTGTATCAAAGGTGTCTCATACTCAGAAACCTTCAACACTGAGTGCGGCATGCGTTCCATACATAACAAGAATAGCCACTTACTAATGAACTGTTACAGAGCGTCAGCGCATGGATACAGAGTCAGATACCAGTGAGCATGGGGCCAGTGAGCGTTTAAGCGAAGGAGATAAGAAAAACTTGGGTTAGTAATCTCCTTGACTGACAAGAAAGGAAGTCTTACAAGTCAAGGATGCACAGCATCCCATTATTGCTGGCCAGGCAAACTCTGCCGCACTTTCGCTATGCAAGATGTTACTTTACCTATTTCTGAACATGACTCGGAGCAGAGTGATGTCGACTCAGATGATGCTTTCCAGAATGTCCGTGCGGGTACTGACCACCGTGACCATGACAGTAACAGCGAGTCAGGCCTTACCAGTGAAGATGAGGATTTAGATGCAGCTGTGAGGATGCTTTCAAATGAGGTAAGTAGTACTTCAAGTTGGTCAACATCATTAGTCCTCACCAAAAAATCAAAGGTTGCTTCACTTGTTACCAATGACCGGAAATCTCAGAAGTCAGAGGGATTGGCAGGCTGTGGTGCAGGACCATGCATATCTGCCCGTGATCTTAAACAAGCAACAGAGGTGAGAACTATTGAATTTAACTATTCCCACCATTATCGATGACTCTATTTAGATTCCAACCTGGGGCAATGTCGACGATGCCATTTCAGAGTCCATCGAAAGTACCACTACTGGTGGCGAATTGTCAATTTCCTCTGACAATGAAGATGCTGTCAACCCGAAACTTGTCCGAACCTCAAAGAGTGTCGCCTTGCTTATTCGAACTGAAACAGGCAAAGTCAAACTTCTCGATCAGAATCTACACACTCGCCAAGTCATTCAAGCCGCAATCTCTGAAGTCAAGTGCCATGTGATGTTTGTCCATGGGTACCCTGAATTAGTCCAAAAGAACCAGTTCTCGATGCATAGTTTAGTAACCATGGCTGAGAAACATGGTGTGCACGCAATCAAAGAACGTCTTCAGGTAGACGAGCAGTATGCTTTACAGCTCAGTGCCTTGGTGAGTAGATTTAGTCACAGCACTTATGAATATTTCTAATGATCTTTGATTTATATGAGGTGGATGCCCGCGTCCCAATAATGTAGCGTGAGCTGAAAGACGACACTTGTGCAAACGTTGATGGTTACTTCCGCTTGGGGCACAAGGACTTTGCGAAGGCAAAAAAAATGACAGAGAAGCTTACTTATACCTATGCTTTGAAGTTCGATGTGAGTCCATTACACTTTCTCTGGCTGTTGCTGATGCTCGCAACTCTTTTTCAGGACAACAATGATGCTACGCCTATCAGGAATAGGCCCTACCAGGGTGAACTCCTCATATTGTTATTATCTAACCAGCTCTTTCATAGCTCGAAGGCTGTTGGCGTGAAATTTGCGTCACGCTTTATCGAAATTGCCAAGAACAAGTTGAAGCGTCCTGAAATTCCTATACCCTTCCTGGCGCTGGTTGCAACGGCGGTAGCGTGCTTGTCTTGACTCTACTATGAATATGTGGCTCAATTTTTTGAAGGTTTATTCCGCTCTTTTGTGGAAATCACTCGGTTCACCAGGGAAGTTCAACTTCTCAGGAAACCAATTCAGCGAAGTTTACAGCTACCACGTCAAGTCCCTGGAACAGCTGAAGCAGGATGCACCTGGAAAGTTCCATTTCATGATGGCAGATATTTATGAAGCTGCACAGTGAGTTTTCTGGTGTTCCCTCATCCTCAAAGCTCATTACTGACTCATCACTTGGCTTGCAGTAAGTTGAAACGGATTGCTGCTACTGGGGATCACATTGAGTTGAATGCCTTTGAACTGCTTGACCTTGACAGTATGGAAGAGGACTAGTAATCTACTCCTTTGATTTGGTGTACATATGCGATTTGTTGAGAGCGCTGATTGATATGTCGGTCATTACTAGCTATACTGTTACTTTACATACCCATTTCTAATCAAAGCCTAAATTGTTTCGTGTAATGCTGTCTGATGTGAATACCACTACAATGTCTAAATTTGAATGGATGATCCCTCAAATGCATGACAAATTAGTCAAATAACGAAGGATTATCAACAATTCTGTCTAAATTATTAGTAGGTAACATAATCCATGAGATCGTTCTAATCAGTCATTTTTAGAGAAATCAGTCAATAATTTTCGATAATTTGATGTTTTTAGCCCAGGAGGGTTTTCCTGATGCCCTCCCTTGTCCAACTTGTCACAGTCAGATAAGAACCAGTCGGTAGCTTGCCGGGTGGATTTGTGTCCAACTCCACCTCCATGAAAATGCATCATCATATCTCGATGGACGAACCTAATGGGGTTCTAAGGTAAGACATGGTGGCGTTAATAGACAAGAAAACTTACATATTAACATAAAAAAAGGTCCAATCTTCATTGTTGTTGTGAGTTGGACGTGCAATTGAGGGTGGAAGAAGGGTGTCAGTGTGACCGTAGTGAAATGCAGGGACGAGATGAATTCTGTGGATGACTTGCTGTGGGTCCAGGAAACCGAAGGCTCCAGGGTCATCACTTGGAATAAACCTACCCGTTCGAGCCTCTTTGCCTTCCAACCAGCAGTGTAGGGGTGCCGTTCTGTTCCAGGATCTCGGCCGAACCATCGGACCCAAAGGAAGTCCATTTGCTGGGGTTCACGGGATTTTGAGTGCTCGCCAGTGTAAATAACGAGTGCATGGAATACGCCAAGAATTCAAGCATACCAGTAAGGGTGGCTGTCACCACCATCCTCATGTGCAAGGAGCATGATATCAGCATTGGTCCGGGGATTAGGGAATCTTGATTACGGCGCAAGTCATAAGTTGTGTAATTGACCTGGAGAACCTTGTGGCGAAATATTTTTTCACCGACGAGTATGAACATGCTGCACTCAGCAGATGTGAATTCTCTCTCGTCTCCATCATATTCTAGCCCATGCAGGTGGGAGAGTAGATGGTCTTTTAGTTGAGGTAGAAAGTTCTTGTGTGCATTGTTAGTAGACTTCTATTACATGTAGACAAGACAACTTACATTCAATGCAGGATCACTCTCATGTTGTGCCAGCCACTTGTATATATTGACGTGATACCGAGTGCTGGTGGAGATGTGATAGTGGCATTCTGGATCACTGTAAGGTAGTGGTTTCGAGTCCTCAAAGCGCAGCGCAGGTGCATCAGGAGAGGACAACTGAAGTACTTTGCTCTTCTCCTTGCCTGCGTCTCGCTTACCCTTTCCCTTCATTTCATAGGGAGATCCTTCTGCCATCTTGAACAGAATATGCTTGTGACGTTGCTGCTTAGCTATGCCAGCAGTGAACTTTGCCTTACTCACACGAGGATAGAACTGTTTGACTCGTCGGTGTTCACATTCTCCCTGTAACAAATTTGTAAGTAAGTGTAGTTAAAAAAACAAAAACATACCAGCTGTGTCGAGTAGTTATCACTTGTTCCAAACTTTCAGATTGCTTCCACATAGTCACCAAGGGCATGGAGCTTATAAGTTTGAAAATTAAAGTATCGCACTTTTGGACCGCTCGTCTGCTGACCAGACCTTCGATGTCCCTGGTCAGTCGAGCCTCTGGTACCTTTTGCAGCCTTGTTGGCTTTACGACAACCTCACACAGCTTCTTCACTTGGAAGATCCTTTGTAACATACTCCTTTGCTGTCACTGGTATAGCACACTGAAGATAACGTAAATAGGTGTTGTAAACTACTGAATAAGAGACATACCTGCAATAAGTCTTCAAAGTCTCTCCCTGCAAGGCGTTTCATTCCAGAAGCATCGTTGCTAAAACAACGTATTGTTCTATGACCAAAGGTTGGAACTTGACGAAATCTTCATGGACATTATGAGAAGAATCTCGCACATGTGAAATAATTAATGGTAGGTGGGCTATCTGCAGTGGTATGTAAGGGATGGATATATATATATATATATGCTGTGGGTTAGCCCAGTGTCTATGTAATATGTAGTGGGCTAGCCTGGGGGATGCATATTGGGCTGGCCCATAGTTATGACAGTAGGGATGGGCAATCCCACTTTGTAGAGTGGACTGTTCCTTGACTATTGAACTAGCAATGAGTTAACCCATATAATACATATCAGACAGCTAGGAAAGAAGGAATAGTGGAGTACTAACATGAACATCCAGGACTTGGGTGTTGTGTGAGGTTAGAAGACAAGCGTAGGAGGGCTTGGTTATCTGATTTGTGGAAGGTTCATACTAGTGGTTGTAGACTGAAGAATAGGTTGAGGTCTAGCAAGATGAGGAATGGTGATGTGTTGAAGCCCAATGGCGTCTAGCCTATTGGCAGTTGTGCGTTCAAGATACTGAATGTAGAGTTTATAGAGAATGAAAAGGATAAGAACAATGATGGGGAAAGTTATTAACCAGATATTGAGAAAGTCATAGGTTATGAAAGTGAGAGATCGTTGGTGAGCCACAGAATGTACTGCTTGGCTAGTGTCAGAGTGAAGTAGTAAAGAAAGGAGAGAGAACATTGCAGGATTAATGCTGAGAGAGGATGGTGCACAATGGAATGTAGGAGAAAGAAAGAAAGAAGAAAAAGCTGTGCAGATTGTTATAGAATGTGGAGAAAAAAACAGAGAAAAACAGAGAAAAACAAGTAATAACATTTGGGCTGGGCTGCCCCAGCGACTAGCAGTGGGCTATCCGACATCACGTATATCAGAGTTTCAGTGCCAGTGCATAGGACAAAGGCTATGGCTGTATATAACTACTGTGAAAACATACACTGATCCAGGTGTGATCAACTGAACTTCAGCTTCAAAGATGGGTGTGACCTATAAGTGGCACATCAGAAATAGCTTTGTCAGAATGGGGGATCTCCTTTCATTACTGCATATCACAATTTACCTCAATGCAATGTGACAGTCACTCGAAATAGCTTTGATCGATTGCATGTGAGACACTGTGACAAAGCTAAGTGTGAATATCTACAGTATTCTGTAGTTCTATGTAGCTCATATAGTCAGCATAGCAAGTAGGACATGATGCCTTCTTTACAACAGATGTGCTATATGCCAGGCCTCTACTACAGTATTGATTGCAGACAAACATTGTACTCTGAGGGTCTGAATGTGTAGCAATCTTTGAAAAGAAGTGCTCCCTGGCACCTCCTGGTTATTAAAATCATAAGGGACTTGGAATACCCCAGATGGGTCATGGTAATGATTAAAAGCATTGGCCCAGTTGGCCCAAGTATCCCAGGGAAAGTATCGGAATGGCCTGGGCCACAACCCATATTACATTGGAATACCATCCAAGAACATACCCCTTAAGTGCGATTATAAGGCAGAATATATGTATCTGAGAGGTACCATGAGAGGGGTGACTGAAGTATGGATGGAATGGTTGCAGCAATGGCGTATTGTGAGACAGCTATATACACGAACCTACAACTTGTAACTAAGCACAGTCTAACGAGTATGTATGCCGCCATGGCAACGGTTGTATGTGCTAGCTGAGATGAGGTTCACTAAGTACATTCCGCCATGGCCACAGTGGCATTGGCGTCTGGGGATGATCCATCTCTCCTTTAATGATGTCGTCTTTTATGTGGTGGCCCATGCTCAATTATCTCCACTTCGTCGTCATCACTGTCCGGTTCAGGCATCGCCCGCTTCATCTTTTTCTGAATGATTGATGTCATGGCTGGGTGGTTGGTATATGTGCCAGTATTGATACCCAGCTCTACTGCTTTCTCAAGGCCGAAGAAAGCCACCGCAATTTTGAAAGGTCCGTACTGACGGTCTTGCAAGTGACCCATCAATTCCCTGTGCTTCACTGCCACCTCCTCATTGGTGAGGAGGACCCAGTCAGCAAGAGGAACTCCACCCTTGAAAATACGAGTGGTGCGGGCCTTTGCGAGGCCCATGCGCACCAAGTTGAGAGATCCAATCCCCTTCGCGCTATTCTTCGCATTCCACTGCGACGGAAACGACTTGTTTACTACATGGTATTCTCGCAAGGGGCTTTTCCGCTCGTACACTGATATGATGTAGGCCGGAACCATGGCGATGAACTGGGGCCTCCATGTGCATCCCTTGCGAGAGCCTCTGTTGGCATTCCAGGGAATTGCTCTGATAGCATTGGTGCACGTCCGTTCGCTCACCATCGTGTTGTACGAAGGCTTGTCCTTTTGGTCCCATGAGATGTCGGGCAAGATATGACTGAAGTAGATGCCGGCGAGCAATGCGATCCTATGGATGGGCTTCTCTCGATTGAAGTTCGCAAACACCCATTCATATATCTCGAGGATCAGTGCGTCTCCTGCGCAATCTATGTTCTCAAGACTGAATTCATCAGGAAGACTATCGCGAGTGAAGAAATCAGGAAGGGACTGCAGCGTGATGGATTCGATGGCCCAAGGAGCTCGGGCATCTGAAGCTTGCGCAATCTTGGCTGCCTCAGCAGCCATGTCGACGGGTCGAGGATTTGAGTGACCTGCAGCAGCTGACTGGTCGCCCATTGATGATTTTCCTAAGTTTACCCAAGAGTTATGCACGGCCTTTCTCGACTGACGACCTCGTGTGCCTGTATGAGATGCATGCCATGGTACGTGCTGGATCTGGAGATGGTTCGCAGCAATGATATATGCCCGCTGGATGCATTTGTCTGCAGCTGCAGGGGAATTGGCAGGAGCATATTTGAGCATGCGAGAATAAGCGGTACGAAACACAGCGGTCGAGGGAGCCGTAAAGATGAGCGGAGCAGCGACAGAGATGGGATTGTTCATGCGGGTCATCTGGCTGATACGCACAGCAAAGTCCTGCACGCTCAACTTATCCTTCGAGGTGTTGGGAAGACCATCCGAATAATTGTTGGGATTGACGACAACGCATCGCAGGAGGTGTTCATATGCTTTGTCTTTGTAGCCGAGGGGGTGTTCACATGCCAACCATCTCTGCAAAGATTTCAGACGATCTTTGTCTCTGGACGGACCTATGTCGTCCACGTCCATGCCATCGCTTGAACATTCCTTCTTGACTGCGGTGGCGACCAAAGCCTTGACATCAGCGACATATGACCGCAGAGCCACCAATGCAATAACAATGCAATGACGTTCCTCGGTGGAATATTGAAGGAAGACATGGGGGGAAAGCTTATTGATGGACAGCTCGATGTGAAATCCCGCTTTATATGCCTGAATAAGAGATGCAGTGAGCATTGAGCTCAGGACGATGCTGTCAGATGAAATGATCGATGAAATATATGCACCTCAAAATGATCACTGCCATAAGTCAGCACTTGCGATCTCTTGGACGCAATGGCAGGCACGTTGAGGTTGTCCAAGGTAGGCCAATCGGATGCGCTGATAGCGATGGGATTGTTGATGGCAGTGGTGGTGCGAATGGAAGGCGCAAAGGTGGGAAGTCCCTGCTCAAGCAAGCTCTGAACCAACCACAAAGGTCTCATCAATCTTGTTGCAAGGACCCTGGCATTCCCTGTGTGAGCGTACGCAAGGGTTCGCTCGAGCACAGAGCACAATTCCACAGCCTCATGCCTCGGCTTATTACCTGCCTCAATGATCGGGAGCTGATATGCCCATAATCTTTCAAGTAAGGATGTGATGCCAAAAGCAGTCCACTGATATATTTGAGGAAAAGCCTTGATGGTCGAAAGACAAACACAAACATGATCAGAGGGAAGCGTCACCACAGCAAAATGAGTGCAACTCACATGAGAGGCAAACACGCAAATATGAGGTTTTAGGGCTTGAAAAATATTGGGATGGGACCATGCACGAGCGAGCGGGACAATGATGTCCTTATAGATGGACCTACATACAATATACAAATGCGTCTTGTGTCAGCAACGAGAAATGGAACAGAATGAAGGACCGATGAACTCACATGCCATTGCGTTTTTCTGCCTTCAGCGACTCGCACTGAATGATATATATGTTTTCCAGACGTAAGTCGCGTGGCACATCATCAAGGCTGATCTTATTATCATATTTCTGATGAGGAAGACTCATCTTGCATTCGCGCAAACGAGCCTTATGAGTGGTCTTGGTGGCGGGAGTACCATAAGCCCCAGCGAGGGCAGAAGTGATGCGACCTTGCTGCACCTCATGAAGGGCTGCTGAAGGGCGAATTCGGTGTGAGATCTCATTGTAGAACTGACAGGCGCTGGGAATAAGGACGGGAGGAATCTGATGATGGTCGTTGTTGAGCCTATCTCCAAACAAATCATACTCATCTGGGATGGGCTCGTCGTCGTCCAAGTTGAGCATGTGTGACCTGCGAGTGGTCGAACGACGGATCTCAGAGATGAAAGGGGCGAAGTGAGGTAGCACGGCATCACATTGTATGTGACCCATAGTTCGGAGAAATGCCTGGGGGAAAATGGAGACTGAAGGAGTTGAGATCTCTTCTCCTTGGAAAGCATCTGCATCGATAGCCATGTCTTCATATGCAGGAATGTAGGAGGTGAATAAATCTGAAACAGTCTCCAGATTGATGAGAAGGCCACATGGCTTAGCATTATTACGAGTCTTGCCATGGAGACGTGGGATTCTACGGCCGTCCTCGTCATACACATTGTTTTCACGTTTAGTATCTGGATCACGATGGGGGAGATTGGTCAAGTCGACCTCTTCCCGAATATCTTTATCAGGGGAATCGTATACGATGCCGTGCTGGTCTATGACATCTTGATTTGGAACCTCGGTCCACCGTTTGACTCTGACACATCTGTCATTATGATGCGGCATGCGTCAATGTGTGCTTTGCATGGTATCAAAAGGACATACGTGATATCAGTGGCGATGGCAATGGACACATAACGTATGTGGGTGTAAGATCTTTCTGCATTCCATACCTTTGCTTCCTCTGTATTGGCCCGGGCATTTAAATTGGCAATGGGTTGGTTCTGGCCATAACGACAAGCAACGGCCACAGGCACACGGTTTAGAAGCCAGCCGTCCTCTTTCCATGACCTAGGTGCAGCTGCAACCCAGTCGTCCCAATCTGATTCGATTGTGTTGTGAAGAGAAAGTAAGTCGGCGAGCCGCAAATCCCACGACGTATTATCACTATAATAATTGTCAGCATGCTGGCAGAACATTGTCTCGGCACTACATGGATGCCCGCATATGCTACCGTCGTGAACGCGAGATGTGTCTATCAGAGGACATGACCTGGATGTGCCACATGTTGTCTGTGGATCCTCCCGTCAGATGGATGATGTTACATCCACCATTTGGTGGTCAAATGTGTTTGAACAACACCGACTGCTCTCGTGCAGCCGCCGTAGCAACTGTTGCAAATGCTACACAGCGCAGACCAGTCTGTCTCCCCCACATGGCGCACTGATGGTTGCAGGAGGTGCACCCAAGACGGAGTTGGCATGCAATTCACCCCTAGAGGAAAAGGGTGTACTACATAGTGATGAAACAATTAAACTCACTAAATATTTGACACGTCTTTGATCTTCCAGGCACTGAGATCAACATCATCAGTACCATAGGGATGCATGACATATATGGGCATGTCGGGGTTTTTAGAGAGGGCATGCGCAATGAACATCACTGCCATGCGAAAGTGAGATGAGGAGAGTCGCGTGTCCCCATGTTGCTTGTCGCTGAGTAATGGGGCTTCATTTGCTATGTTCACATCGTCCAAGTTCTCACGTGGGCAAAAGGCAAGCCATAATTCAGCTGAGGGAGATGTCCCAAGAGCCATCATACAACCCGAAGGATCGAAACCCAACTTTCCAAATTTGGGGCGAAAGAGACGAGTGGGAAGACAAAGATTGAGAGTGAGGGAAAAGGTGTGATCAACAACTCTGTTCGGCAGGAAAGCATGCAGACCAGGTCGACCCCCCACAACAAGGCAGAAGTCAAGAAAATGCTTGGAACCATCCCAAGCCAACATCTCATCGTCGCTGCTAAAATAAAGGTCATCGTCAAGGCGAAGGACGGAACGACGATGCAACAAATTTATGGCAGTGGCTTTGTCATCCTTTTTGAAGTTGCGCGCAAGGGTAGACAAGTTGATAGGCTGCACTTTAGTCTGTTCCCAGGTGCGTCCAGCTCGATGAGAGCCCTCCTGCTGCAAAAAAAGACTCTCCAAAACCTCACTTTGAGGCAAGGCATCTTCTGCCTCAACAGAGGATGGAACCTCTGCAAGATCGAATGGCCTAGACTCATCCTGATCGACATTTCTTGCAGCACCTTGGAAGGTGATGGTGCCCAAGTCATCATCACTGTCAAGACTTGGATGAGGGGTCAGCAATGAATGGATATCCCATTGAGGGGAATCAATGCTTACATGTCATCAACAATGTCGGACATGCTTCAACTGCACTACTAGTAGGAGACAGGGCAGCGGCTGAGAAGGTATGTGATGCAGAGGTTGAATTGAAAGAGAGGGCAACTGAGATCGTGCTGTCAGGCAGGATAAAATGAGATGATCCGGAGGCGAGCATTAGTGCAGACCAGCATTTTTATATACTGAGTGTATTATGTCAATGGAAGGGCATCGCAGTTAAAAAAAAATTTAACAATGTAGAATTTTACCGGCAACACGATGCACCCTCATGCATGAGTCAGCTGCCAAGTCAAGGGAGGGACCTGGACATCGTTCAGAGGCAAAATAATGCAGTTGACGGACAGAGTGAATGAGGGAACGAGCAACAAGCAAATGTATAAAGTGTATCAGTGTTAATCCAAAGATTGTTGAGTGATATGGTCTGATGTGATATACAGCTCAGAATGCAACCAGACAATTGCACTCGGCACACCGGACAGTTTGTTAAGGTACCAGTGCAAGGGTCGAAAATATGAGTACAACCAGCCGAAATAGAATGGAATGATGATCGGGAATGCAGGGTTCAAATTTTAGTGCACAATGTCATTTCAGGTTTGAATTGAATCTTAAATGGTTAGCGTACCTGCAGGCATGTAAAAATGGCATAAGCAAAGGACCAAGATGCAGTGTCAGTGTTCGACATCAGCAGTTGAAATCTATGAAGATGATGCTGTGGAACAACTTGTCAGCTAGAATTGAATGAAAGTGGAGCTGGTCACTCAGTGGTATAACTCCGTAGATGAGTGCAATGCACAAGGCAGAGTATGGAATGAACAGACATGATGTTTCCTGAACATTGAAGATGCGAGTTGATCAGAAGTTCAGCATGTGGAAGTTGAGAGCAGATTGTCAGGCCAAGAAGACAAGACTCGACAGGCATATTCTATTGTAGTAGCTTGCAACAGAATCTTTAGTTGGAAATGACAAGTTCAGACATCACTGTTCTTTTGAGCGATGAGATAACACAATTGAAACAAGAGCGTATGAAATAGCAAACGATTCAGTGCACGACAAGGGAGACTAGCAGAACATGACATTAATGATCTTGACAAGTCAATCTGCTGGAGTGAATGTACCCAGCAAAATGACGAGACACATAGTTGCCAGAGAAATGCATATATCGTCCTCATTGCGCAGCTAAGTACAGGAAGCACCCGAGACTAGCAAGCAAGAATATTGAGGGAGAACAAATGACACATGAATCACTTAAATGCAGTAAGCAACACATTACATTACATGGGGCAGTACACAAAGACAGAGCAGTACAATTACATCAATAACAAGACAAGTGCATTGCACGAACAACACTTCACCATACGGAACCTAGACGACGCCTTGAGCAAAGTCATTCATCCTCATCCTCAGCTGTCTGCATGATCCTTGCCTTCTTCTTCGGCATTGAACCATGTGCAGAGCTAGATGAAGATGTAGATGTACCTGCATTGTCATTGAATGAACCGACAATGTTCAGTTGGCGACATTCTGTATAGAAAAAAGATGGTCGACATACCTGTCGCAGAACGAGCACGTTTACTCGACTCAGCAGGCACTGGATATTGAAATTGGAGGGTTAGGTTAAGGGTCACTAAAACATTGATAAGAGAAACAGACGCACCCACTGTAGTAGGCATTGGTGGATTGATGACCGGCTGTGTGGGCGCCAGTACTATATACAATGATGCATGTCAGAATGACGCAGATAAAACAGTTCTATCAGCGGGTAAATGACCTGCAGTGGGATTGTTTTTCAACACAACTGTATCATCTTGATTGTCTGCTTGGCTCGTAGATTGAAGTTCATTGGCAGACTCTTTAACAAACCAAGTGAGATCATTAGTACCAAAATCAAATGATGAGGCACTCGGGGATGGGGACGTTCGAGACAGTACATTGACTGAGCATAGAAGGTTGGATCGATTGCGCACATAGATGAAATAACGCACCTGTGGCACTGGTAGTAGCCTCCGCTGCAACAGTTGCGATGGCGGGATCACCGGAGACATCTGTAGAAAATATCAGACCAATCGTGGAAAAGACGTGGCCACAAGTATGTGCACATACCTGGGTGGATCGCCGCAGATGGAACCGTGTCATGTGCGGAAACTGACACAGCGACATCTATGACTGGTACTTCTGACTTGTCATTAGCAGTGGTCAGTGAGTCACTATGTCCCTCCGGTTCTACTCCACCATCTTCACTGGCAGATGAATCCAGCAACTCAACAATTGGTGTTGGAGATGGTTGTCGTTTCTTTCGGGGAATGGGACGTGGCTTGGGTTTGGTGATCGGCTGTTGACTGTCTCCGACAGTGAGTGTGCTGGGGGGTGCGGGAGTCATGGAAACGCCATCGGCAGGTACAGGCATGCCTTTGTGAAGTGGTGATGACTGAGTGTCGACCTCATGCTCCTTGCGTGTAGACTTGTCTATCCCAGACTCCGGCTGTTCTTGATCAATGGTATGACCCTGCAAAGTCGATGTTACAATCATGTATATCAAGGAGTTTGAGAAACAGCATGAAAGACCATCAACTCACTGTGGTGTTCTCATCGACATGTCCCTCTGGCAAAGTGATTTGTAGTACATCAATATCTTCGGAAACATCAAACATCATGGCATGATCATCGTTCAGAGCCCGCATGCGGAGTCTAGAACTGTTCAATTCCAAGCCCTATGAGAACAATTATAATGCAAGTCAGCGATTGCAACTGTTGCCACGGCGTGGTGTGACTGAGGACTGAAACTCACATGAACCAGGCCTTTCAAGGGCGTGAGTACATCTGCTGACATCGATGCATTTGAAGACAGCGATGCTTTCGCACAGGCCATATTCGACACAATAGCCACCAGTTTGTTGATAGCATCTCGATCGATGCTTTCAAGACCGAGGCGTTCTTGCATTTGCTGTGTCTTGAGGATACCTTTGTCCTTGATCTTATCCAAGACATTCTTGGGGTCTGCATGGCACGCATCGAGCGTTAACTCGTCGCACCACACCCACTCCTGTAGATTGACAAGTGAGGCGCCTTGCATAACCCTTCTCTTCTTCACATGAATGATGAGGGACATCTCAATCAGCCTTCGCAGTGTGCCAACCCATGGGTCCTTCAGCAGTGGTGGTCGATACCTCTGCATGTATGCACGTTCTATGGCGATGGCCTTCAGGCATGGCTCAATGTCTCTGGTTGAGTTCTTAATGCCGGTTTTTTGCCAGTCCCATGCAGTCGTATGCAGGACCATGATGCCCGCAACCGAATGAGGTTCGTTTGCAATATCTCTGCTGGGGGCTCCCTTTTTCAGTCTCTTTTGTTTCACAAATGTGAGCAGGGCAGAGCAAGCCACCTTCTCGATCGCGGACAGTGCATCATATGCTTTGTCCAACTCTTTCTTGTCTTTTGGACGAGGTTGGTATTTGAGTTTGCCCTGCAACATGCGATTGGTCAGGCGCATCATCAATGAGTCGCGATACAACCACATGATATGAACGAGCTGCATGTGAGCCTCCATGAGCGTGTCTCTACTGCAGATCAAGGGATGTTTACTAACATTATGACCTGGATCGTGAACAGAACTGAATCGAGAGTCGTTCTTTAAGTTTGAAAACATCACTGTTGACCAATCGTCCATCGTGTGTGTCTTAGGATGCAATATATTCCAAGAGTCTAGCAGACCTTCGAACCAACGACAAGTCTTTCATTCCACTGGTCAGTCACCATCCTCATGGCCTGAATCACCGTGTGCTTTGCTCACCTCCGCTATACCCAGCTTGATCCTGCTGAAGCAGTTCCATGCATAATCCATGAAGAATCCTCCAAGGAGCGGTTCAGGTGCATGTGGATCGCCTTGTACAGGAGATAGGAACACAGCGATGCGTGCAACAACTTGATCAAGGTGCTTCAGCTTCTCTGCATCAGCTGTTTTGGAACGAGTGTTGAGGCCCCAAATCTGTTGCAGCGATTGAACAACATTCTGCTGATATGTGCTTAGCTGGGTTATGTAGTCAGGTGTCATCTCCCCAATGGAGTCTTGGACGTCTTGGAGGCTGCCTTTGCATGCTGGTCCAATGTTTCAAGGACCTCAGCCCATATCGAAAGATCATCGTCCTCGTATTCTTTGCTGTCCTTGATCGATGCATGCAAGTCTGTCACTTTCTTTCTCGCCTCTTCATTGCCGGCATCCATCCCATCAAGCAAACCAGATACAGTCTTGTAGTCTGGAAATTCGTCGCATGACCCCAGCTTTTTCAGCGTGACAATACGTGTGTTCACCCATGATACAAACACCTGTGAATCACATTCACCCTTGGTGTCAGTACATTGCTCTTGTGGATGGTTGAATGACGCTTACACCCATGCAGACGTCTATCGATTTTGACAGCCAAGTCACAGAAAATTCATGACGTCGTCGGAAGTGAGGTCCCAGTCGAAGGAGACGTGTCGCTAGCAGCAGGCAGAGCCCATCGTTATGAAGTACCTTCTGCAAGCGAGCATTCTTGTCTTGCACTATCCTAATATCTTCCAACGCCTTGATAGCAACGCTTCTGCGAGTGTTCTCAGGGGACTCTTCATATATGTTCTTGATCTTCCTCAAAATCGTGACCAGGACTTCCTCTTCAGTCTCGTTGTATTCATGCAACCTGTTGTTGCGACTGAGATGACATGCGAGTTCGTCGCCACCAGCAAGCAGTTTATCTGTAAGGTTTGATCAGTATACATCAAATGATGGTCGATCTGACGCGGGGCTACTGTTGCACTTGCGGGGGACACGAACAACATCGTATCCATATAATCCGCTCTGGCAACAGTAGCGTGTGCGGACATAGGTACCACTGAGACAGTGTACATTGACGCGGTGGACACAGTTGCCATGGCGTCCAACTTACCTTTATCGTAGACAATGACACCCCATTTGTTCATACCTTGTAGCAATCCCTTCATCGCTCCAATCTCGGCGCGTAAGTCGTTGTGAAGCTCGACATGTTCCTGCGTGGGATTCTTGAGTCCAGATATCTTTTTCCAACGCTTTCCAAGGGGTCAAGTTCATCTTGCAGTGATTTGTTGTACGTCGAAGCGCTGAAAGGCGATGTTGTCCTGAAGCGACAATAATTTTCTGAGTATCAATGAGCTTGAGTTCTGGGACTTTCCACTTCCACGAAATCTTTAGCGAGTGTAAGCTCGGCTGGATGCGCTTGAGGTCGAGAATGAGTGGAATGGCTGATGTATCTTTCATGGCCACGATGCCAGACCCCTTGAATGAAGCGATTAACTTATTCGTTTCATTGTCATTCTCCAGTCTGTCGTTGTACTCCCGAACTGCAATTGCTTGGCGATTGCTAATAAGTTGACCCGGCGACTCCCGCTTTGCATTTTGCTACAAGCGTGTCCAACCTCTGGGTCTCCTTCCCAATATCCTGCTCTGAGGTCTGTGGTTGTATCGGCCTTTGATCAAGGTGGAAGTTCGTCACTTCTGCAGGCTGCCATGCATTGATTTATCAATTTTTCGTTCTTCTGAGGCACGTTGACTCACTTCTTCTGTACCAGCATCATTGCCTCCTGATTTTCCCTTCCTTGGTCCTGGTGGCATTGTGTAGCAATCAACGATTTCGATGTGTCATTCAACGTAGTGGTGAGTATCTGAGTTCGATTGCAATCGCTATTCGGTTTCCTCATATATACATGCCTTATGCTTGGCCTTGTGTTTGCCTCATGTCTTTCGGTTAGCACTATAAGCGAGAATCACGTGACCATGAGATATATTTCTTCACCTTGTGAGGTTCAATTTCTCAGTGTTCCCTACCATTTAGACACAGTAATATCAGGACATGCAGCAGTGATGACGCTCCATCACCTGTCCTTATATGTACAGCATACCCAATGTATTTGATTGTATCTATTGCTGTGCAACATGACCCTCCTTGGCAACCGTTGCATGTGTGGCAGGAGTGAGTCT
>JABBWL010000593.1:0-22653 GCA_016758765.1 Suillus cothurnatus | reverse complement strand
ACCTTTCAAATACAAGCTTTGAACATCAAGCTTGAGAGAAGGGGAGAATGAGCGCCCTGCAGATCCAGACCATAACTGTCAAGCTTTGGCAGAGATGGCTATACCTGGATATCAAGGTTGGGTAAAAGAGGTGGATGAACGCCTTTCAGATCCAGGCCTTGAATATACAGCTTGAGAGAAGGGGAGATGAGCGCCTTCCAAATACAGGGGTTGAATGTCAAACCTGAAAGAAGGGGAGGATGAGCGCTGTGACAATCAAGTTTTCCTTGGGCTGATATTAGCTTTACTTACATAGCGGCTAGGCAGGGTATTGACTCACATATTGGTTAGGGAGTGTTCCTACTACCTAGCCAAGTTTGTGCATCACAGCGCCCTGCAGATCCAGGCCATGACCATCAAGCTTTGGCAGAGATGGCTATACCTGGATATCAAGGTTGGGTAAAGGAGGTTGATGATCACCTTTCAAATACAAGCTTTGAACATCAAGCTTGAGAGAAGGGGAGAATGAGCGCGTTGCAGATATAAGCGCTAAACATCAAGCCTGAGAGGAGGGGAGGATGAGCGCCATGCAGATCAAGCTTTGGACCCAAATGCTGCCTAGCTGCTATTTGACCCAAGGGTTTCTGCACTAGGCTCATGGCTCATTGCAAATACAGGCGATGAATGTAAGGCCTGAGAGGAAGGGAATATGGATTCTTCCTTATAGGCAGCGGACAACTGGGTGGAAAATTCCGTCCTCCTGTGGGGTGATCCACCATGATCAAGTAAGATATTTGACCCAGATTATCAGAGGGGTACTTGATTGCTAGGCTGGTCTTGCTATATCGGATTCTATTCCCCCTATAAAGGGGCACATAAATCGATTTATGTGCCCCTTTATAGGGGGAATAGAATCTCTACATCCATCTTAGGTCTAGATGTCAAACCTGGGAGCAGGGGAGGATGAGTGCGATGCAGATACAAGCACTAAACATCAAGCCTGAGAGGAGGGGAGGATGAGCGCTGTGACAATTAAGTTTTCCTTGGGCTGATATTAGCTTTACCTACATAGCGGCTAGGCAGGGTATTGACTCACATATTGGTTATTTGCTAGGCTGGTCTTGCTACATCATATTCTATTCCCCCTATATAGAGGCACATAAATCGATTTATGCGCCCCTGTATAGGGGGAATAGAATCTCTACATCCATCTTGGGTCTAGATGTCAAACCTGGGAGCAGGGGAGGATGAGTGCGATGCAGATACAAGCACTCAATGTCAAGCCTGAGAGGAGGGGAGGATAAGCGCCTTGCAAATCCAGACCATGACTGTCAAGCTTTGGCGGAGATGGCTATGCCTGGATATCAAGGTTGGGTAAAAGAGGTGGATGAACGCCTTTCAGATCCAGGCCTTGAATATACAGCTTGAGAGAAGGGGAGAATGAGCGCCTTCCAAATACAGGGGTTGAATGTCAAACCTGAAAGAAGGGGAGGATGAGCGCTGTGACAATTAAGTTTTCCTTGGGCTGATATTAGCTTTACTTACATAGCGGCTAGGCAGGGTATTGACTCACATATTGGTTAGGGAGTGTTCCTACTACCTAGCCAAGTTTGTGCATCACAGCGCCCTGCAGATCCAGGCCATGACCATCAAGCTTTAGCAGAGATGGCTATACCTGGATATCAAGGTTGGGTAAAGGAGGTTGATGAACGCCTTTCAGATCCAGGCATTGAATATAAAGCTTGATGGAAGGGGAGAATGAGCGCCTTGCAAATACAAGTGCTAAACATCAAGCCTTGGAGGAAGGGAGCATGAGTGCTCTGCAGATCCAGACCATGACTCGAGGGGGTCCTATCAGTGGGTGAATTATGGGTAATGGGTCATGGAATATTATGGAATGAGTGGTAAAAGAGGCAGGGAGCACCGGACTTTGGGAATGTGGATTCTTCCTTATGGGCGGGAGACAAGTGGGTCAAAAATCCGTCCTTCTGTGGGGGCATCCATCATGATCAGATAAAATATTTGACTCAGGTTTTCACAGGGGTACTTTATTGCTAGGCCGGTCTTGACACGTTGATTTATGTGCCACTGTGTAAGGGGAATAGAATCCCTACATCCATCTTCAGTCTAGATTTCCACCCTGGGAGCAGGGAATGAATGATGAGCGCTCTACAGATCCAAGAATTGAATGTCAAATATGAGAGGAGGAAGGGGATGAGCACCCTCCAGAGCTGGTTTGGAGACTTCGATTTATGTACCACTGTATAGGGGGAATAGAGTCTCTACATCCATCTTGATTCATGCCAGGTGCGATTATCATGCAGTGATGAAGATGTCTCTATGTATAGATGGATCAGGTCGACACTACGTATCAGCGTAAGAATCTCTTGCAATCATAAATGATTTTCTATGTGTGCTGCTGTACAGGGGGGAATAGCACCCAAATTTAACCACTACATCCATCTTGACCCATGTCAGGCGCTATAATCGTACAGCGGTGAAGATGTCTCTATGGATAGATGTCCCAGATCACCAGTATGATCACAGTGGGTCATACTCCGATCATGTCAAAGTTAGGTGTGTATATTTACAGTAAATTCCTATTCCTATTATGCTTGGACTCTCGCTCCAAGGGCGATTTTGTCAGCCTTCACATTACTTGCATGGCTTCATCTCGGGCTCACTCTTGAGTTTATTAGAATATCTGAATAAAGTAGCAATCATAATTTAATATGTGTTCTAAAGTTGCCCACTGTGTCCAAGTTGACAGTTGACCGCTTTAGCTTATGTAAGCAGTGTCGCCCCTGTCTGCTATCTTTTAAGCCTCCATTTGACTTGCCTGGCTGCAGATAGAGCGTATCTCAGGCTCATCACTGAGGGAATTTATTCATTGAGCTGATATATATTCAGTAGCAATGACCATTTGATGTGTCAAAGTCATGTTCCAAAGTTGCACAGTTGCATCCAAGTTGACCGCTTGTGCTTATGTAAGCAGTATCACCCCTGTCTGATACCCCCCCTCAAAGATCGATTTTTATGGGCTTCACATGACTTGCAAAGACTCTAGAATCTCTCATCCTTGGGGTTTTTGAACCATCTGAACACGATGGTCGAGCCAGATTTCTCAGAAAAAATCACATTCTTAAGATATGACATACAAAGTCTCCCTACCCCTCCTGACTCCTATATCTTGCAATGTTGTAAATACCGATGTATCAGAGGCTGTTACTAGTGTTTTATAAGGTCAGAAATTGATTGGGAATGATTTCTAAGTGTTGTATATAAGTCTGAATTGCGATGTGTGACTTTGCCCTACCACCCTCTCAAAGATTGATGTTTGATTTGAATTGATGTATCTCAGGCTTATAACTGAGGTTACTTATTTATTAAGCAGATATATATTCAGTATCAACGACCACTTGATATATCAAAGTCATGTTCCAAAGTTGCACAGTTGCATCCAAGTTGACCGCTTGTGCTTATGTAAGCAGTATCACCCCTGTCTGATACCCCCCCTCAAAGATTGATTTTTATGGGCTTCACATGACTTGCAAAGACTCTAGAATCTCTTATCCTTGGGGTTTTTGAACCATCTTAACATGATGGTCGAGCCAGATTTCTCAGAAAAAATCGCATTCTTGAGACATGACATATAAGGTCTTCCTACCCCTCCTGACTCCTATATCTTGCAATTATATAAATACCGATGTATCAAAGGCTGTTACTAGTGTTTTATGAGGTCAGAAATTGATTGGGAATGATTTCTAAGTGTTGTGTATAAGTCTGAATTGTGATGTGTGACTTTGCCCTACCACCCTCTCAAAGATTGATGTTTGACTTGCATGGATGTATCTCAGGCTCATTACCAAGGTCACTTATTTATTAAGCAGATATATATTCAGTATCAATGACCACTTGATATATCAAAGTCATGTTCCAAAGTTGCACAGTTGCATCCAAGTTGACCGCTTGTGCTTATGTAAGCAGTATCACCCCTGTCTGATACCCCCCCTCAAAAATCGATTTTTATAGGCTTACCATGACTTGTAAAGACCACAAAAGCTTTTGTCCTGGGGGTTTTTGAACCCTCTGAACATGATGGTCGAGCCAGATTTCACTGAAAAAATCATATTCTTGAGTTATGGTAGGTCCCCCTCCCCCTCCTACCACCTATATCTTGCAATTATGTATATAGTGATATATAAAAGGCTTGTCCTAGTTTTTTGGAGCATAGAAATCGACTGGGGATGATTTCTGAGTGTTTTATACAAATATGAATTGTGATGTGTGAGTGTGCCTGATACCCCCCCTCAAAGATCGATTTTTACAGGCTTCCCATGACTTGCAAAGACTCCAAAAGCATTTGTCCTGGGGGTTTTTGAACCCTCTGAACACAATGGTCGAGCCAGATTTCCCTGAAAAAATCATATTCTTGAGTTATGGTGGGTCCCCCTCCCCCCCCTAAGTGCTATATCCTGTAATTATGTAAATAACAACATACAAATGGCTGTTCCTAGTGTTTTCTGAGCATATAAATCGATTGGAGATGGTCCCAGAGTGTCCTGAGCCTGTCTGAAATGAAATATGTCAGTTTTCCTGATACCCCCTACAAAGACTGATTTTTACAGACTTCCCATGACTTGCCAGGACTCCAAGGGCATTTTTCCCGAGGGCTATTGAACATTCTGAACACGATGGTCGAGCCAGATTTCCCAGAAAAAATCGCATTCTTGAGTTATGCAGGGTCCCCCTCCCCCCTCCTACCCCCTATGTCTCACTATGTCTCATTTTAACCCAAGACCGATACTGTAAACACCTGTCCTAAGGTTTTTCAAGTGTAGGAATCGATTGGGAATGGTCCCAGAGCATCTGGAGGTCGATGGTATAGAGATGTGGTGAGGGGGTCAAAAAGTCAGTATTTTGACCATATCTCCATAACCGAACCGCCGATTTTCTTAATTCTTGGCTCATATCATTCCTATGAACACCCTCTATGATATGTACCAGCCCAGAAGAAGATATTTTTTTCCAAGTTTGAAACCTATTTCTGTTTTGACCATATAAATTTATCACAAGGCATAGGGGTTACTTTACCCCTAACTTCATTACAGGCTGCCAAAACCCAAAATTCGGCACGTAATGCATTCATGGCCTTGGTTCAGAAATGGCAGGTGGATACCAAGTGATGTTTATGGTGCCATCCCTCATAAAAGGCCAATATGTATAATAATGCACTGGATGAGATCTTTAACAATGTTGTGAAAATCATCATATCCCATATTAATCCTGACAACCACTTGACCTTTGCGCCTGCATTGACATATCAGTGACATTCTGCCACCAGTGATGTTCTGGCCTGGCTTCAGACAGCTCTGACTTTAAAGAACTGCGGGCCAGGACAAAGCTGTCAACGACGGCTTTTCTTTGGCCCGGCTCTGCCTGAGCCGCGGCCCAATAGAGGTAAGCGAGAACATAGCAGGTATCCGAACAGTGTATAACGGCTTCGATCAGCATCGCTCGAACTCGAAGGAGGATCAACACACTCGCACGCTGCAAACAGTGGGCAGGGACTGCGATCAGCATCGCTCGAGCTCAAAGGAGGATCGACATACTCACATCCTGCGAACAGCGGACAACGACTTCAATCAGCATGGCTCAAGCTCGAAGTAAGATCGACACGCTCACAACCTGTCAAGGGATCATCGACGCATTCGGTCAGTGAGGCTTGAGCTCGATGAAGGATCAATACACTCGCCAACTGTCAGGGGATCAGTGACGCGTTAGGTCAGCGAGGCTACGGTAGGCGGCACTGTATCTGGTGGGCAGTGAGATTCAAAGAGTTGAGAACCCGGCCAAAGAGCTAGACAAGGGACTCGGTTATGGCAAGCATCGTGATGCGCACCATCGAATGCATTTGTTCCGAGTTCAACACGTCTGGTGTGCGAGTTACAAAGATTGGGCAGGTGCAGTGTTGGGAGGCAAGAGACACTGTCAATAGAACCTAGACCATCAACAAAAGCAACACTGTCAAATACATAAGCCAGCGCTAAGCCATGGCCTGAGCTGGCGGCTTCGGCTTTTCACCATCTCAGGCCAGGCCAAAGAGTCGCCGGCCATGACTTTGGCTCGGATCGGATCGGCCTATTCATGCCCAGCTTGGCCTGGCCCACAGCCTGAGGCTGGGCCGTGCACATTACTACTTTCTGGAGCGAAAAGCGAGGTATTTGTTCCATTTAGAGTCCCGCCAGTCATACAATTGCCAAGCCAATAATAGCGGCCATGAAAAGGGGTATGAGTGAATGATTAGGAGGGGCAGCCCTGTACTTCAAAGTCCGCGGTAGAAGTGAACCCTAACCTAGATTTTTGGTTCCGCTGTATCCCTTCCCACCGAACTACTCAAACCCACCAGAACCGGCGCATCAAGTTCAAAAAAGAAACGTTGTCATGACACGTGCTGTATCTCCGGAGCGCAAGAAAGAGTACAACCGTAGATACGAGAGCAAACTGCCACCCGAGGTCAAGCGGAAACGTCGAGATGCACAAGCCGCTTGCAAACGAAAATTGCGTCAGCGCAGGAGCGCTGCCCGGGCGCTGTCGGAACCAAATACTTCGGCCACAGCCGGAGTACTCTTACCTGCATTTTCCTGGACCCCTTCTTTAGCCCAGGATCAAACATCAGATGATAGCCATTCATGTACCAACAGTTTCTCCCAGCATTCAGTTGCATCATCTCATGATCCACTGGCAGGACCCAGAGGGCTGAATCTGGCCTTAGGTATGCCAGGGGCCCAGGTTCCTTTGGTGACAAAGGATGTGACATGGGATGATGGCCATATCACGATACTGCCCACTGTCATACAAGACGGACAAAATGTATTGATTGAGGATCTGCGCCTCACACAAAAATTCGCGGCAGTTCCAGCTTCCAAACCAGGGTCCAGATTTGTGACCCATCTCAAAGGCGCCCTTACTGAAAATGAGTCACTATTGATTGAAATCCGGTCTAGTCTTGCAGCAGGAAAGTGTGTCATTGTGCGTGAGGCGGTGAAACCTGGGCCCCTAACCTTAACGATGGAGTACCTGGAAAAGCGGTATGGCATTCATGGCACCATGCCTGTGGATATGCATGGTAAGGTTCTGGATCTTCAATATTCACATGCAGTCAATGTTCATCCTGGTTGCCCAGATATGGCACTTCGGGCAAAAAATCCTGCTCAACCCTATGTTCCTGGCGTGATGAGTGATTTGATTTCGGGTATAAACAATCCAAACGAGCAAAGATGCGTTCTGGACTGTCCCATTGCAGTAGGTTTACCCCTGGAACTAGCGTAAGTGTCATCTAGTCACCTCCGCATTCGATGTTTATCCGCACTCAGTCCCCTAGATGAGGGCCAGATGGCCTGGCACCGGACCGCCAAGGATTGTCCGCCGTCCGGACCGGGTATGCATCTTGGCAGCTCATGCGCCTCAGTGTCCCAGGGAGGGGTACTGATTCCTCCGCACCGTGACTCTGAAGGCAGGAACACCTATTTCTTTCCGGTCATTGGCATCCAACTGCGGACGCTCTTCTTCCGCAAGATCGCCTGCGACAGCAGGGTGCTCTTTCAAGCCACAAAATTTTTCTGCGGTCCTCATGACCTGGATGATTATGATTCTGAGACTGTGACCTTATATCCTGGAGATTTGCTGTAAGCCCATGGATAGATGGCGTCCATATTAGCTACCTCATCGCTATCTCCTTTGTAGAATCCAGCCACCAGGCCAATTATATGCAGAATACAATCCAAATCCCGCTTTGGCACGTGGGGGCCATTTTTTGACATATGGAACGATGCATCACATGCATAGCTGGAGATCCCTAGAAGTCACTAAAGGCAACACCACACAAACTCATGAACACATAGATGAGACCCTCTGGCGGATGGCTGCTCTCATTCCCCGTTTGCCACCAGATCAACTATCAGGTAAGTATGATTATGAGGTCACTTGCTCTATGTCATTGACTTTGTTGTCTGGAAAGGATTGCATTACTGGCCACTGCTGGCACTTTGTTGCATGGTTCTTAATCCCAGAGAGCATCTGGTACAACGCCCAGCATCAATGTCCAGCAAGAAACGGCGGCCTAAAGCCTTACGATCACCTAGCTATACTCGTGCACATGCGGTCATTACAAAGATTCTGCAACACCTGGACATTTCCCCACAAAAGTTGCATGGCATCTTGAGAGGGCGTACTTCAGTTACGGAAGTAGGAGAAGTTGTGGATCTTGGCAGTTGTCTCTTAGAATTTACCCATGCAGTGTAGCAGTAGTGATAGCCAGGCAACATGCCAGCCAGAAATCTATTTCATGTCTACTGGCACCAGCTCCCCATCACACTAATCCCACAAAAAGGTATGGAGGTCTACAAGAGGCTCTAGCATTTAAGAGTTGAATTTTGTTCTTCAGGTCACTGAGATATGGTCTGATTCCCCTTTTCGTATACTTATCTCAAATTGGCAAGTACAATCATTATTAGTAAGCAGGCACATCTGGTCCTGTTAAGCTGCATGTTCCATGTAGCTATAGTACATTCATCTCATTCTGCCTTGTGTTTTTCAAGACTTACTTCTGATCCTTCAATTCAGCAACACATTTCAAACATCATGCCAGATATTGAACCACCACCTTCTTCATCTTCTCTGAACCAAGGCAGGATCTCACTAGACATAGATACAATTGATGAGATATCCCCACCCCCACCTCTATCCTCACTTCCCCCATCTGGACCCCCACTATCATACATCATAGGAGGTGTGCAGGTGGCACCTAAGGATCTGTACTGTGTTGAAGATAGCAAGAATCTGACTGAAGGCTCTATCATGAATGCATACAGCATTCTTGTGCCTGATAAGGATGGCTTTTTGACTAAGGCAGGATGTGTTGTTATTAGCTCTCTGGTCCCTTGCTTCATACATGGAGAAACTTCACTGGGAACAAATCTGGAAACCATTATTTCTCAGGTAAGTACATTCATACAAGCAGTTACTCATAAACTTAATCTTACTTCTTTCTTCTAGATCACTAAGCAAAAGTTGCTAGCCTCTAGGCTTTGGGCTTTTCCATTATTAGGAGGAAGTCCCCTTCACTGGGTCTTGGGTTGGGTCGACTGGTCAATCCATCAAATGGGTTTATTTAACAGTCGGGGAAGGGCTCCTGACTGGGCTAAAAAGGTTAGTAGATTTTCTTTTATAAATGTACCAATAAGTAGATATCTAATGTAATGATTTTTCTATTAGGATTTACAGCATGCTGCTGCTGGCCTGGAGTACTGGCTAAAACATGGAACTTATCCAGAAATTGAGTCACTTGAAGACCGTTTCAAGGACTGGGATACTTGCTATCATGTACCAACAAAAGATCGCCAACAAATGGATACCTGGTCTTCTGGTCTATTTGTTATGATGGCCATGCGTGGGCTTCCAGAGCTGTTGTTCTATGATGCAAATAAATCCAAGCTGAGGGCCACAAGATTATCTGCACTAAAAGCTATAAAAAAAGTCAAGTTAGTCAGATAGATTAACTATAATTTTAAATAGACACACTAACCTAAGAGCTTTAGGTTAGTTCTGGTGCCCCTCCGTTCTAAAAAACAACATCTCAACTCATCCCTGAATCAATCTCAACCATCGACCTCATTATCCCACTATACCCCTGGAAACAGTCTTGTCTTGAAGTCTCCTGGAAGTCAAGAGATTCAGAACATTCTGAACCTCATATTAAATGCCAAAAATCTGGTTATCATTTGTGGTATGATAGAGTCCATCTATTGAAAGCTTCATGCTCAAGAAATTCTATTGGGCCTCACTTACTAACTCTAGGTCCAGGTGTATCTATTCCTAGTGGATCTTCATCTCTACCCCTGTCTCATCCTTTTGAGTTACTTGTTCCTATAATCTGGCAGGTATGTAATACAAGGCTCTATATATCTAGAAAAGCATCTCATATATCACTACATTCACAGGATCAGGCACAGTCATCATCAGTGTTTCAGACCATGAAGCACCATCTGAAACCAGCATCCAAGAAAAACTTGTTTTACCAGGCTATACACTCTTTGGATAGGCGTGGCAATCTTTTGCGCATCTACACTCAAAATATTGATGCCATGGAAAAAACTGCTGGACTGTTGTCCTATGGAGTTCCACTGGCACATCAGATTGGTCAGCCAGATTGTCCAAGATGCATTCCATTATTGGGTCGTCTGGACCAGATGTCTTGCTCTATTGGTCCTCATGTGGTCCCATCAGTCACTTTTCTGGATCAGTCTGCTTCAGATGGACTACCTAGATGCTCTGACTGTCGACCTTACCAATGTGGACACCATGGCATCCGCCGTCCAAATATAGTGGTCTCTAAGGAGGAACTCCCAAATTTGGATGCTATTCTTGATCATGACAAGAATCTTGTGGATGTAGTGCTGGCTGTGGGTGTTCAACCCATGCCTTACTCTGATCTTTCACTCCTCATCAAACAATTTACCCAAGCTGCATGGTCTAGAACTCAGGAAGGGTGTTCCTCTTCCATTCTAATAGATTTGGATATATCTACTCTGGAGAATGCTGGGATTCCTGAGCTATTTCAAATTTCTTTGGAGCTAGATCTACAGGACTTTTTCAAGAGCATCATCAGTGCTGCTTATCAGGATGCCAGGCATAATCCTGCTAGCAATACCATGCTGGTACCCAAGAAACTGACTACCACAGACTTCTCAATGAGGCTCTGTGATAATCAGGAAGAAGAAGATCTTGGACAGGATGAATTATTGTTGACACTGAGTCCTTGGTATTTCTCTGTTCTTTAGTTATTGTTGGTGCAGGCATGTATTGACATATATATCTTTTATCAATCATCAGTCAGATAGTTTCATTATCAACAACAATCAGAAAATTGAAAATCATATATGTTTTATATCTAGTGGAATTTGTAATACAGAAAAATGAAGTAAAACCCCTTTTCTATTATTGTTACTCAAGTCAGAGGATTTCAACTTGAAATACTTTTCAGTGCTGCTAGTCTGTTGTAGCTTGTACCTATTGTACTGTGATGCAATAATATACATCATTGATGAAAATTATGAAAATGATTGCAACTGGATCAGACTCTGAGGTTTGAGCTAAAAAAAATTAGTTATATTCAAAATAAGCCTAGTATAGTTTAAATTCAAATTCAACTGATTCTCACAGCATATTATAATTTGCAGGGAAAGTGTTCTATCTCTTTATCAACCGTGGGAGTCAAGTGATCTTGTTAATTATCATAGCTTGTATGACTTGGCCTATACCATTTTTTTTTCAAGTTCATCCTCATTACAGTGCTTGAAGTTGGGAAATACCATGGTAGTGCAAATCCCTTTGAAATACAAAACTTCATCAGGAGCTATTTCAGCAGTCATCTCCTCAATTTTGGAAGCTAGAAATCTGATCATTATATGTGGTAGGTTTGTTACATACATATATATTGAAGAATCTGGCTTCAACTATAAGGAATGCAGGAGCAGGAGTATCAGTATCAGCAGGAATTCCTGATTTCCGCTCTTCACAAGGACTGTTCACTACTGGAGCACTGAGCAAGGATTTGCTGGATGCAAATGTTTGGAAGGTGCATTTTCTATGGTTCACTCATCATTATCATCAAATCATTGATTTCATGATATTTTTCTCAGACAACCACAAAGGCTTCATCTCTGTGCAAAACATTAGCACAAATGCATCAGAAATGTTCCCAAGCATCTCCCACTCCTTTTCATCTGGCTCTCAAAATGTTAGATGAAAAAGGTGGCCTACTCAGAGTCTACACACAAAACATAGACCTTCTGGAATCAAAGGCAGGCCTATCATTTGGAATACCTCAAATGCACAGTCTCCAAGAGATGCCTCGATGCATTCCTTTACATGGCACATTGGAGACATTGGCATGCATAAAGTGCTGTTATCAGTCACCATTGCACTTGCATGTTTCAACTCTGGCCACTGGCTGCTTACCACTATGTCCAGCCTGTGAGCAGATTGAACATGAGAGAAGAATGAGCCACAAACGTCCCCGTGCATCAGGAACATTAATTCCAACCATAGTCCTCTATGGTCAGACACATCCAGCAGGAGACAATCTGGCACAAGCTATCCTCAGTGATGCAGATGGTGACTATACAAAAGCAAAACCTGATGTTTTACTAGTTGCTGGCACCAGCCTCAAGATTCCAGGTGTTATTGCTGCAGTACATAAGTTTGCTCAGGTGGTCCATTCTCAGGAGTCTAGAAGTGAATACAGATCAATCTATCTAGATAAAAAACCACCTTCATCAAAATGGGATGATGTTTTTGATGCTTGGGTCTCAGGTGACTTACAGATTTTTGCTCAACATTTGATAAGATCCTTCAGTCATCAGTTTGACAAGTCCATAGATGATGCTATTCACTCCAAAGACTCCACAACTATATCTATCTTGGTACAAGATCTTCCATCTGAAGCTATGTCATTCTTAAAAGACAAGAAACATGTTTTGCTAGATATAGAGCATCCATTTTACATACCTGAGATCTAGATCTTGCTTATTATTCTTTCTTAGTTCTAGACAAATTTTCAAAGAATTTGAAATACTAGCTAGTACATGAATAACTATAGCCTCATATATACAATTATGATGAATTGATGCTAACATCAGATTCATCTGCCTCCTCATCTGCCTCCTCTCCACTTCCATCATAATCAAACAATGAATCCATTTCAGAATCATTATCATCTACAGCATCAACATCCATCTGGTCAAAAAGTGAATTTGATTCAGAGGCACTGTCATCACATCTGGTGGTATTGGTGTCAGAAAGACATTTTAGATCTGCTTTGAATTTTTTGATGGATTTATTCCTGATATTTGTAACAGGATCTGTTGTATGATGTGATGAAGATAAGTTCTGATTAGGATCAGTTTTCTGATGGTGAAAGAATAAGTGAATTGTAAAGTTAAATGATTTGATCATACCTTGATGTGTCTGGTTGGTGGCTTTCTAGCTTTCTTTGACTTTGTAGAACGGCGGTCTACTTGAGTCCTTCTCTGTTCTGGTTTATTTCTTCTGGGATCCCGACCTTGTAAGCTCATGATGGTAAGACGGAAATCTTGAGGTCTTTTGATGACAGCTGGCCTTTTGATAGTTCTTTTTCTTCCTCCAATGTTTTGGATTCTATAGAAACATGGATTGGTCACTATCTTGATGCTGTCCTCTCCAGATGCCAGGGTCCAAGTAGAGCCAGGACTTTTTGCAGTAGGCTTGTTAGAATCTGGAAGACATTGAAGATTGGCAAATAATATATCCAGTCTGTTATGAAGATGCTGCAACTGGGGTTCTGGCAGTTCAGAGCACATTTTATGATAGTGTGCAATGTATCCTTCTGTCCAATAAATCTTCCACTTTGATGACTGAGGTGGGGTGGAATCTTTGTCAGGGAAAAATGTGGTCCTTCTCTGGACAAATGACAGATGAGGTCTTCCAGGTTTGTCTCCCTCAAGCCCAGCACTACAGGCCTGGAATTTAATGGAAATAATCCATTCATTTACCCTATCCAAGGACCAGCAGGACATGGCTTCCTGCAGATCATCACAGATCCTAGGATTGATCATGATGGCATCCATAAATTCATTGGTGGTCTGTGCTCCACCTAGCTGCAACCAAAACTCCCTAGTGAATTGGATGAATAGCATGCCAACATCCAAATCTCCTGGATCCCAGATTGGATTATACACCCAAGGCCTCATTAGAAGTTGAGGGTTATCTTGAATCATCTGCACCACATCCTTCCAGCTGGGTTGTGGACCAATGGGCCAGTCTAGAGATATTGTTGTGGGATTTTGTGGGGCAAGAGATTTTGGATGGCTTTTGATATTGGCACCCATGAGTTTATGAATCTGTGCATTGTCTTCTTTGATGATCTTCTCTTCTATGTCATAAAGAAAGAGCATGCCATCATGATCACAAATCCTTTTGACATCCAGACTTTGGAGAGACTGCCTCAGATGGGCATCCATCACAATAGGAGTGGAGGTCAAAGACCTCAGAAGATGACATAGGATGCTAGTTTGGATGCCATAGTTGAGGGGTTTGTGTGCTTTCAGGGATTTTTGAGCATGTCTTAAGCCCTCCAGCCTACCATCCATGAGGCCAAACCAGATGTTGGAAGGAATCCAAAGAATAGGTTTGGATTTCATAAAAGCTTCAGCCTGATTATTATTATTTATTTATGAGTGAGATAAAGAATGAAGTTGATAATCAAAGACATACCTGCTCTTTTAAATAGGGAAGCACCTTTAAAGCAGCTTGTCCACTCATCCTATATTCATCTCTGCATCCATAAGCTCTTTTAGAAGCACCTCCACTGTAGATTTCATGCATCCATTGGCATTCTTTAAGGTATCCATCTGTAAGATGGTAGGCATCCCTATCAGAAATGCACCTGGGTTGGTTGTTGTTGGGTCTGATGGCTTCATAGCACAGCTGGTAAGCTGATCTGAAGCAGATTTGGCTGGATCTTGCATTGGCCAGCAGCATTTCTGCTTGAATTCCTCCATATCTTCCCAGAGTGTTGGTATGATGAGTGACACCTTTTCTGAAGCCTCCTTTCTGAAAAGAAGCCTTCAAAGCATCCAGCCTCCAAAGACCCACAAACTGACCAGTAGGATTGAAGCTGATCCCCACATCCAGGTATAGCTCTCCATGCTTTCTGTCCATCATATAATCCCAGTCCAAGTTTGTGAAGTTTTTCTTCAAAGCTTCATATGGAGTATCATATCTGCCATCCTGGCCATCTTTGGTCCACAGTTTGATGCCTTTGCCTTCCAAAACAAAGAAAAAGGATCCATATGGAGCCAACATTGCTTGATCTTTGATCCTGGTCCTCATGCTTCTTTGGATCCTTTCAAATGTGACTTTGGAGACAGGAGTAGCCTTGGGTCTTTGGCTTCCAGATTGACCAGAGCGACCTTTTCTTGATTTATATCTGATCTCATGCACAGTGGTGTCCACATAGGGCAGAGAAGAATTAGGAGCCTCCTGAGATATGGAAGGTAGGACCACCTCATTCCAAAATAAATCAATGACATCAAGAGGAATTCTAGTGGCCTTGAGAGATGAGTTGGTGCGATTATGGATCATCCGAGGGAAGAATAGGAGGAGATTGGAGGCATGATTTGCTGTGCTCAGCATTCCAAATGGCACATGAGGTATAGAGCTTAAAGGAACAGACTTGGTCCACCACTCTTTTCTTTCAGTACCATCTGGACCCTGGTCATCAGCACTTTGGGGAATAAGAATGTCCACATAAATATGGTTGTGCTTGTGGATGGGAGCTTGATGATCAATTACTGGAGCCAAGTAGATTCCTAAGCTGAGGGCTGGGGAAAAGTCTGAAGTGACCCAGATGTAGCTGTCAATATCCACTGAGACAGTGATTTCATCAGGGACATCCATATCCAGCTCCAGGTCTAATATGATCCTTTGGCCTCCAATAGGGTGGGTTTGTTAAGGTCGTGCTCAAGGGTAACGGATCCAAAGGGCTTCGGCCTCAGCTCGTACGCTGTGCCCCTTTCCCGAGTATAGCCCCGTATTTCAGAGTGCTATAAGTATCGTACACGAAGATCCGGATGGCTATTGTAGCGTATCCGTAGGTCCGGACGACTATCGTATGGTATCCGGTTAGAGAGAAAGGTAACGTATTCCTATCCGAAGATAAGGAATAGTAACGTATGCGGATCCGGATGGCGTCCGGATATCGGACGAGAGTATAAAGACTAGTCTAGACAAGTCTAGGACTAGAAACTTTAACAGAGTGTAGACTATCCGTAGATAGAGGTGGATGCGTATAGACTATCGGATACAATCCTTAAGTCTTCGGAGGGTGACAAGAGTTGTTAAGACTCGAGTCCGGATAACGGAATGAGAACAATCTAAGATGATATTCGAACTGGGGTGCTAAGAACATATACAAGAGTTTATATACGATAGAACTACGCGAGAGGCTATGCACAAGGTATCGCGAAGTATAAGCAACGCTTATTAGAAGTCAATCATAGGCCGGAAGGTAATCACAAGTGAAGCGGATCAGTAAACATAACCGGGAATTAATCACAAGTGAAACGGATCAGTAGAACATAGCCGGAAGAAAGCATAACCGATGAACCGGAAAGGAGGATATACTAAATGGAGGAAATAAGCAGTGTTTAACGTTATATGAACAGGATATGAATGAAGAAGCTTATCGTAACGGATCCGGTACGGATCTGTGGATCGGATCTGATCGGATCTGACATCCGGAACTTCGGATGAGAAGCGCGAATGTATGGGATATGACAGTATCCCCCCTTTAGGGCCGATCCCTAGAAGGCTAAAGAATCGTAGATCCGGTCCGCGAGAATCGATGGAGAAGAATGATGGTAGTAGTGCTGAGTTCGGATTTCCACAGATATACCAACGTCAAAGCGTCGCAGATGATTCCTACCCCCCACTTCTTAACACACACTAGTTTAACTTGAAATATGTCTGGCAACAACTCTGGAGCTCAACAATCTGCTAAGGCTAGGCTGGAAGAGCTTAGACAGCAGATCCTGGACGCGGAAGAAGCGGCCCGGATGGAAGAGGAGGCTCTGAAGGCTCAGGAAGCGGAGCGGAAGCGCCTAGCGGATCTGGAGAAAGTGAGGCAAGCGGAGCTTCGGATCCAGCAAGCGGAAGAGAAAAGGCGTCAGGAGATTGTTAAGGAAATGGTGCGTTTCGGATCCGTTTGCTAGTCTTTTCACTAACGTTTCGTGATAGACTCAGAAGATGTCCTCTAAGGAGGACGGATCCTGCACGCGTTGCTCCGGAAGGGCGCGGATCTGTCAATGGACGGATGCTGCAGCTAATCCATTGGTAAGTCGTCCGGATAGCTTCGGATCCGCGTTTTTTGACTTTCGGATAGATCAAGTCTTGTGACGCTTGCCGGAAGGATAAGGCTACCTGTCCCGGACGGCCTGGAACTGTCAAGGCCTCTAAGGGCAAGAAGAGACAGCGCGCTGCCGGATCCCCTTCTCCCAGGGGCAAGGGCAAGAAACGTCAGCAGAGTCCCACTCCGGAAGCTCCGGATTACATGGAGTATGATGATCAGGCTTGGGTGGCTGCTGCTAACAACATAGTGGCTGAGTTGACTAGGACTAACGCGCTCCTGGAGAAGAGTATAGAAGCGGCTGAGGGGAGTAGGGCTGCCACGGAGCGGATGTGCTCCGGATTGGAGCTGTTCCTTCAGCAACAGAGGGAATTCCAAGCCCTCTTGTTCAAGGAGCTGAGGCTTGACCCCCAGATCGCTTCGGATAAGGCTCGGATGGGTCCGGATGAGGAAGAGGGAGGTGATGAGGAGATGGAAAAGGCGTCCGGAAGTGAGGAGAGCGGATCCGGAGCGGATGAGGAGTCTATGGAAATGTAGATATTTTCGGATCCGTTTTCTTAACTTCCGCTACTTGTACTTGTAGTTTCCGTTATGTACACTTTGTATACTTCAGTTTTGAATAGGACCAGGCTTGTCCGGATATGCTGAGTGATAATCCGATACTAGTTCGGACGCGTTCCCGAGTTCTGTAGCTAGTAACCATGAAGTCTCTTCGTCCGTTCCTTCGTATCCGGACCATCGGACGAGGTATAAGAGTTGACATTGTCTTCTTCGACGGTCTAGCTTAGAGTCTAGGATTTCGGATATCTCATACTCTGGTTCTCCGTTAACTTCTACTGGAGGCGGAGGGGGTTGGATACGATTAGGAATGGTGTTTGGTGTTGCAGGTTCTAATTGGGACACATGGAAAACAGGGTGGACTGAACGCATAGAATCCGGAAGTCGGACGGTAATGGAGTGTGATCCCGGACGAGCTATAATCTCAAACGGACCTAAGTTCTTTTCCGATAGTTTCTTGGACGGACGAGTGGAACGGAAGTATTTAGCTTTCACGAATACTTGTTCTCCAACTTTGAAGTCCGGAGCGGGTATCCGGTGCGCGTCCGCAGGTCCTTGATATCTTTTCTGCGCAAGAGACATTTCTTCTCGGAGGAATAGGTGTAGTTCGTTAAGGTCTATAGCATAGTCACGGGCTAGGGCGGATGAGAGGTCGCGTTCTGGATGGATGGATATGTTCGGATGGTAACCCTTATTAGCGAAGAATGGGGAAACTCCAGTGGTAGCACTCGGAGCGTTGTTATAAGCGAATTCTGCTAATGGAAGGAGTTCCGACCAGTTATCCTGCTGATAATTGCAGTAGATGCGGAGGTATTGTTCTAGGGTTTGGTTGGCTCGTTCCGTTTGTCCATCTCCTTCCGGATGATATCCAGATGTGAAGTGGAGGACCATATCGAGCGCCTTTCCTAGAGAACGGAAGAAATGGGATACGAATTCTGTACCTCGGTCTGAAGTAACATGAGAAGGGATTCCGTGCTTAGAGAATACATGAAGCAGGAATAGCCTAGCGAGATCCGGAGAGGTAATGGTATCGTGAGTTGGGACGAATATAGCTTGCTTGGATAGACGATCAATGATAACGAGGATGGCTGTATAGCCGGATGAGTCCGGAAGTTGTTCGATAAAATCCATGGATATGGAATTCCAAGGTCTTTCCGGTATGGGGAGTTGTTTCAGTAATCCGAATGGCTTATGTCTCGGAACCTTGGCTCGGGCGCAGGTAGTACAGGATTTGACGTAGTCCTTAACATAGGTGCGTATACCCGGCCAGGTATATTCGCGCCGGATAAGCTCTAGGGTACGGTTCTGACCGAAGTGTCCTGATAACGGATGGTCATGGGTATTCCGGAGGACGCGAAGCCTAAGGTCATTGGATTCTGGAACGTATATGCGATTATCACAACGGAGGAAACCACTATCGTCCACGGTCCATCTATCGTCCGGAGGGTCGGACATGCGCGCGGATCCGATAGGGTCATTAGGAAGTGCGGATAGGATATCCTTATGAAGCTGTTCAACGTCCATAAGCACAGCTGCGCGGAGCACTGGAAATGCTAGGGTTGATGCTCGTAGGGACGAAGCTAACTGTTCGGATGTGAATACGGGACGGAAATTATGAGGGTTAACTTGAGCGTAGTCCTTATCCCCCTCTTTGGGATAGACGTCCCAGCGTCTAGTAAGGGAATCCGGTTTGGCTCCAAGTTTTCCGGGACGGAAACGGATGATCATATTGAATTGGTGGAGGAATTCCGACCAACGAGCCTGACGGCGAGAGAGGAGTTTGGTAGTCGCGAAATACTCAAGGTTCTTGTGGTCCGTGACAACGTCAACAGGCTCGGACGAGCCTTCTAGATAGTGACGCCAGGTCCGAAAGGCCTCGTAAATAGCTAAAAGTTCCTTATCATGGGTATCGTAATTGAGTTCCGGAGGGGTAAGGGTTCTGGAATAGAACGCTACTGGACGGATTTCAGAATCCGGACATACTATGGACAGTATGCCAGCGATAGCGTAGTCCGAAGCGTCCGTTTCCACAATCAAAGGAACGTCCGGCATCCAATGCGTTAGTATTGGAGCCGTAGTAAAAGCTTTCTTGAGCGTTTCAAAGGATTTCCGGCACTCATCCGAAAAATTCCAAGGTACATCCTTGCGGGTAAGCCGTGTAAGCGGAACTACGATATCCGAGTAGTTATAGATGAATCGACGATAGAAATTTGCGAATCCGAGGAAGGATTGAATATCCTTAACCTTCCGAGGTTCCGGCCAGTCTACGATAGCTTGTACTTTCTCGTTAGACATAGTAAGGCCGTCCGGAGATAAGAGATAACCGAGGTACTCCACGGACGTGGAATGGAATTCGCATTTTTCAGGTTTGGCATAGAGCCGATGCTTGCGGAGGCGTCGAAGCACTTCTCGGACGTGATTCTTATGGGATGCGAGGTCTTGGGAATATATAAGGATGTCATCCAGATAAACGATAACGCATACGTCTAGCATATCGGCGAAGACGCTATTGACAAACCGCTGGAAAGCGGCCGGTGCATTGGTAAGACCTTCAGGCATAACCAACCATTCATAGGAACCATAGCGCGTTCGGAAGGCCGTCTTCCACTCATCTCCGGACGCGATCCGGACGAGATGATAAGCGGAACGGAGGTCGATCTTCGTATAGATTTTGGCGCGGCTAGGGGATTCTAATAGGTCGGATATGAGGGGTAACGGATATCGGTCTTTCTTGGTTATCTGGTTGAGGCCACGGAAGTCTACGCAAAGGCGTAGGGAACCATCCTTTTTCTTGACAAAGAGAACGGGTGCTCCGTGAGGAGAGGAAGAGGAGCGGAGGAGTCCGGTAGCGATATTTTCATCAAGAAACTTTCTAAGAGCTTCAAGCTCTACCGGGGATAACGGATAAATAGTTCCAAGGGGTGGGGCGGATCCTTCCTCCAAATCGATCTTGAGATCGTACGGACGATGAGGAGGAAGTTGACTAGCCTTTCCCTTATCGAAAACGTCCGCAAACTCATGATAATCCGAAGGCACCCCGGATAGGTCCGGACCTTCGGACGAGAGCTTAGCGGAGCGGAGATCAACTCCGGACGGACGAAGGTAAATGCTGAACTGGGTGGATCCTTCTAATTTGCAGGCCCTGCAAAAGGCTACTGCATTGATTAGCGATATATTAGGAGCCGGATTATCAGCGGATGGTTCTGGCAAAGTCGGAGGGTGAGGTTCCACTGTAGGAATAGGATCCGGAAGTGGAGATGACGTCGGAGGGGTCGATGGCATTCTATGAGGTGTCGTCCGGAAGTCGATGCTGCCTGTAACCCAATCAATCAACGGATTGTGTAGGGAAAGCCAGCTATATCCAAGAACGATAAGACAAGATGAATCCAAAGGAGTAACGTAAAACGTTTCGGAGGTAACTTTGCCGGAAGAGAAACGAACGGAGAGATCTATAGCTTCGGAAATGGTAGCATTACAAGTACCGTCAAACAAGCGGAGCGGAATAGGAGGAATCGGATATGTACGGAGTTTTTGTTTTCGGACGAGACTAGTTTCTATAAAACAATGAGAGGAACCACAATCTACAAGAGCTGGAAATTCAGAAATACTAGGGTAGTCCGGAAGTGAAACGTATGGACAAAGGGAAGTCGGATTCGAAAGCGCGACAGCGTTGAGTCTTAACTCCTTAGCACGGGTCGAGTCAACGCGACCCTCATCCCGTGCAGAGTCAGGAGGGTCGCGGACTATTTTTTTGCTTCGGACGAAGCCTCCTGTTTAGTTTCAGGAGTGACCTTGGCTGCACGTCCTTTAGCAGCACGAGAGGTCGACTTAGTGCAGTCCCGAGCAGTGTGCCCAGGTCCGCCACAGAATAGGCAGAGTTTTTTATCTAAACGTCTCTGACGTTCCTCGGCCGTAAGCTTTCCGTCCTTACCCAGCTTGGTATTAAGATCCGGTGCTTTCGGAGCGGACGAGGTAGACGCGGACGCGGGTTTAGCGGATTTGTTCTGTCCGGATCTGTGATTTCCGGATCCGGACGGATGGGAACTAGCGCGGTCGGATGTGGGTGGTTTCGGAGGATTGGATGATGCGGATTTGGTTTCTCTAGAGATTTCACCCTTACGTTCCCAGTAACGGGCATCGATAGTCTGGGCAAGGGTTTTAAACTCGGAGAGGGTAGCGGGTTTACCCATGCGACTGATTTCGTCCTTGATACGAGCTGGAAGTCCGTTATAGAATTGGCGACGTAAGGCTCCGTCACCCCATCCGCGGACCTGCGAAGCAAGCCTTTGGAACTCTACAACGTACTTATTAATACGTTGTCCTTCGCGCATATTGAGTTGCTCGAGTTGCATCTCAGCATCTCCGGATGGGTCATGGGGTCCGAAATTGGTTTGGAGTTCTAGCATGAACTCGGAGTAGTTATCCATCCAATCCGGACGAGGACTTAACCCGTCCGAAAGGAGGTCCGGTTCGAACCATTCGAGGGCCATGCCCTTAAGATAAGACTGGGCGAAGTTAACTTTGGCCCGGTCCGAGCGGAAGGTCTTGGGTTTACTCTGGAAATTAAGCTCGCATTGAACAAAAAACGCGCGCAACTTCCTAGGCTCGGATCCGTCAAAGGTATCCGGTTCGCGAACCTTGACTTTAGAGTCGTCCGAAGGGAAGGTGCGTCTGTTATTACGCGCAAGGTTATTGATGGCTTCGGATAGCCGCATGAAAACGCGGTCCTGAGCGTTAAGGCCATCATTGTCTTCATCGTGGTCGGGTTCATCATCCGGATCTCCACCTTCATCATCAGGTGGATTTCCGCCTGGAGTATCATCTTCATCGTCAGGATCTTCATCGTCCGGGGCTAATCCGGATGGAGTACGCGTAGGGGTCTCCGGGTGCCTACGGTTCATCAACTCGGATATACTCTGAGCCGGTCCGGATATACTAGCGCGGCGTTGAGAGAAACTGGTGAAGGTATTGACTATGGGTGTAGGGTCTCGTCGCGTGGACACAAGTCCAGCGTTACGGAGGGAATTCTGAGTAGTTCTAGTAGGTGCCATGGAGAAAGTTGTAAGTATACTCGGAAAGGTGTGGAGTTCGAATATACTGTTAAGGTCGTGCTCAAGGGTAACGGATCCAAAGGGCTTCGGCCTCAGCTCGTACGCTGTGCCCCTTTCCCG
>JABBWL010000592.1:0-22877 GCA_016758765.1 Suillus cothurnatus | reverse complement strand
GGAGCTGCATGGATTTAGTTCAGACTAATGGCGCTTGGGACATGGGCAAATAAGCGTCTAGGAGCTCTTTGACCTGTGGACTGTAAGGTTATAAGTAGCTTGGATGTTGGTAACTCACTTCCAGCTCGACGATCAATCCAGATCTACCAATATGTCTTACCTGCAACGGAATGACAGTCAGGAACGTTTTCCCTACGCCATGTATAACAACACGTTGGGTATACACCAAGTTGTGCATCCCCACCAATTAAGCACTCATACGTCGTTTGATATGCCCATCTTTTCAGCCTCGGTGAGTTGTATCTACATAGTTCATCTTGTCGTTATGATTGACGGAGGCCAGAATCCTTCTATCCACTCTTCTAGTAGTATCTCTCACAGTGTGGAGATGTTTGTCCCGATGAACATTCCGCAGTATAACAGAGACGGCTCTTCGACTGTGATGTTCCAGGTGAATACAGAAAGGAATAGTCTGAGCATTCCTTTAGAGGAGTGTCTTCAGCCCGCCGGTGGACCGCATTTGAAAAACGCGCAAGAAATTATGTTCCCGACAGTCGACCGAACTCAGGTCCAGACTTTCAAGCTCGTTATCGCTGTAAGTGCTCACACCCTCAATCGATTGCGAAACCTAAGTTTAGTGTCAGTGGCCCGGATACGACACAGTGGAGTACCCTATCGACCTCGGAACGAATGAAGTGCCCATCACAAGGGGATCTCGCGCGTCAAATCGCGTATCATGTTCGCGGGTTTTTCATCGTATGTGAACATAGTCTTCCCTTGTAATTTTTCGTTAATACACTGTCAATCAGCAATGTGATAACGGACATTTCACTCAGAGGTCACATTTCCAGTGGAAAGTGGGAGGGCGAAACGGATTTTCGTTCCATCAGATCTACCTCTCAACATTCTGGAATATTGAAGGCACCTCTTGGGCCGCCTCGGTCAGAGTCCTGAAAAATGCCTAGCGCTTGCTGCACGTGTCAACTTGTCCTCCCCGCAAATTCTGTATACCCTCATTGCATCTGGATACCATGGCACGCGCCTGAGGATATGTCCACTGTCTAGTGTAGATGTTGTATCCCGAACACTATGCATCCTCAGGCCATGGTCGCCATTAACGTGGCTTTTGTAAGAACCAAGGTATGATGTAATACATACATGCATGGCGAGTACGAATAGAGTATGCGCACTTCAGGCCTTGGTCACAGGTAACGAGACTGGTGCGTGATAGTGAGAGCAGCCAAAAAAACACCATAGAATGTCTTTGAATTATATTTCACAACACTTTTAACATGAGCATGGTAATCATTTATAACTATCGCGTCCAATGAACATGATTGTGGATTTAGACTTGATACCAATACTTATTCTTGCCAATGAACCAGAAAACCTGCTGTTCCTCCCCATCGTCTAATGTTGCCGGCCAGACAGTGCCAGTCGGACATTCTGTACCAACTCGTGCGTAAACGGCTTCTTCACGGTTCAAGAAGCATATGATGTCTACGAGTTCCTGTCGGTCACATACTGCCCTAAGCCTCCACCGCAGCTCGGTCTATCGGATTGAGATCGGGCACACGAATAAATTTGTCAAAACACTCACCTGAGAAATTCCTGGATGAAAAAAATGATGCCCACCACAGCATGCAAAGCAGCATTCCAGGTCTCTCGTATTATATCGCCACGGATATCTAGCCAACGTCGAGGTAAGGCAAGAGTTTTTGGTTCCCTAATGATCTCCACTGTCCAAGGACGAGCATGAAGGCAGGAAACAATGACTGGCGCAGAGTATCCAGCCCACAAAATGAGGGGTGGGGAAGTTTGTGACATTCGTTGCAACAGGTCCATAACCACGTCACCAGCACCAAAAGCCTCGAAGTATAAGAGGATCAGCAATTTGGCGAACGACGCCCAAATAGAAAAATACTAGGTAGTGCGACTTTGATGAACCTAATTCTGATGATGCGTTAGCTTGATCAAAAATATTTTGAGCCAATTTTCGGTGTTCGCCATCCAGATCAACGACAAACTCGGAAAACGTTGACTCGGCGCATAGCACGCAATCTACGATTCTTGATCGGGTCTTCTTAGCGCAAGCGGCGTCAGCTCCGGTCACCGTTTTTCCATGTTGACGTTGCATGCTTTCGTCCAGTGGTGTGTTCGTAGGGTTCAAGCGTGACTCGTATGAAGGCAATATCGCACTTTCAATGCCCTCATTATCATCTCCGTCGAGTGCATTCAAGCGGACTTGGATGCTAGTCTCGATATCATCGTCATCTATTCTCTGTGAGAAGGAAAGAACTGTAACTGAGGTATCGCACAGACCTGCTTTTTTGCTGTTCCAATCAAGCCTTATTCGAGCGTTTCGCAACTGTGCCGTGTCTATGATGAAATTGACCTGTGTTCTTGTCAGTGCAAACCTTCTACCATGCAGCCTAGCCATCGACGTACCTGCTCCTCTGACACCAGCTGGAGTAGTGCTGCGATGTCACCATCAGAAGCTAACAAGGGCCATTCCAGGTTGCCAACCTGCTCTGCAAATACCTCATCCAGAGCGACAGCGTCTTGGAATAAGTCTCCATGTATCAAGCCTCCAATGGCGTTTAGGTTGCTACAATTGTGTCAATTGGTAGAATTGTCAATCAACGACTTTGCTCACACGTCTGATATTTTCAATGTACGTCCTGGTTTCATCTTTTTGGGATCACGAACCACCCTTGACAAGACTCCACGCCGCAAAAGGTTGGAAGTTGCGAGGGATACAGACTGATCGCCTACACTGTGAAGCAATTCCGCTGCCAAATCAGCGTCATAATGCTCGGTAGACATGCCAAAAACCATCTGTAGAACGGTGCAAAGATAGTAAAGCAAGTGGAAAGGTCAAACGAACAACCGCCACCTTTAGCGCAGCTTCCGCAACTTGAACTACATCGTCGCTCGTATTTGTGATGTATGGAACTCCGTCTGCTCCGTGAGTGAAAGACTGTCGAAGAAACTGTTTCTCTCGACCTTCTTCGACGGTAGCTTGCCACACAAATTCCCAAGCAGGAGAAATATTTGTGTTGCAAAGCACTTCAAAATGATGTATGATGTCATCCACTGATGCCGGTAGCTTCGTCCGAGTTGTATGCTCAACATAACCAACTCTCCTAATTGCGGTCAGCATCTCCATGGATTACACAATCGAAAAGTAAACTTACAAGGCGTTCTTATCAACATGTTTCCGAAGAAACTCTATGTGATTTACAATGTCAAAGTTCGACGGGCTTTGAGGATCCTCGTCAGGAAGGTGCTCGGTACCCCTATGCTGAATCCAAGGTCATGCCATTGGTCCTCGAGGCGTCTCATGTACACTTCTTCGCCAGTATTCTCGCGTAGGTGTGAGAGGCGGAGGCGGACAGAATTGCGTGGTACGGCAGGAAACACCTGATCGAAAGCTGAAAGATCGATCTTCACCCCACCGCGACACCGAGCACGAAGATAGCAGATGCACGAGGAGCTCATCGTATTCTCGAGTCCAGTGGAATCTAGAGCGCCTCTGGCGGTCGATTATTCTGATTGGTCTACGAAGGGCGATTACGTCTGAATACCAGAAAGGCAAAAGAACAAAAAGCCTTCATTGGTCTGGTCTTTCCGATTTTCCGATTTGTTGCGCGAGAATAGGTGGTCCTTGTTGAGCTATGAGAAAATGCAACCGATTTCTCAGGATGGCTGCAACAGGAGGTAAAGCTATGGGGCGCGGAATCCCAAGTGTCTTCGCCTTGCGATAACCTTGTTTGAAGCCAGTCGAGCTTCCCGGACGGCATTTTCAATTTCACTTCGCCATCGATCCGTATCTCTGATTGAGCTGGATTGTACAAAGCGATTGCGAACAGCTAGAATCCGGACGCCAATGGTGCCCTGAGAGGCCCTGGATGTACGCGCTGAAGCAGAGTTTCCCAGTCGCTTTCCCTCTGAAGCTTCGCTTCGGCCTTCTTTTGAAGCATGGTTTTGGCTTCGATGTTTTGCGTCGTATAATACTCCGCCTCGTCTCGTTTGCCTCGCTCGGCCTTCTTCATTTCACGCAAAACCTTTTCAGCAGCATCTTTGAGGTAGGCGACAACAGGCGCACGTGGAGCGCTAAGAACATGGCAAATCTGCTGCAGCTGTGAGTCACTATCCTCTTCGTCAAGTGGACTGTGGGCCGTGGCGCTGTCTACAGATTGGTCTAGGTAACGCCTGGTGCCAGGTTAGGCGGTACTACCAAGTCCCAAGATACTCTCCGGCGAAGGAATCGCACAAGAGGTGTGTTTGCTGGAGGTCCTAAAGTGCCGTGCGTTGGACAACGGTACTTCGTGCGTAGGCAACATCTCGACTGACTTTATGAAGCTCGTCCCAAAAAGCTACACCATCGCACCGAGATTTCACAGGGACATGCCTCCAGTAAGGTGGGGAAGAATCCGAAAGAGCCCATAGATGTAACGGTGCTGTTTCATTGAAGCGCCAATATTGGGGCGCGGCGGATGGTGCGGATACCCGCCACCCGTCAAAAGAGGCTGCTTTGAGTGCAACTGTCCGGCCATCAGACAGTGTGCAGGTGAAATCCGCGTTGTCATCCGTGGATGGTTCGTAAGGAGTCACAAGGCCAAGAAGCCGAAGGGCATCTAAAAGTTCCAGGACGCGAGATTTGGAACGCGACTTTCCCACCTGCAGCTTTGCTGATATACGGCTCGGTAGGTCTCTGACTAGTGTTTCTCTGCCCTCCACAGAGGCTATGAGTTTCGATAGCTCCTCATCATAACTGAGAACGGCAATGAATGAGCAATAAATGGCAATGGGAACGTCGAGCTGGTACAAGGAAATGTCGATAATGGAATGCTCGTGGGACGCAATACGGGGTGAAGAGTGTTGTTCGAGCAACCCAAGGGTGAAGACATGAAAGTCCCGCAACCTAGCCGCTTTCCCAGCTCTGAAACCATACAACTGCGCTACCGTAGTTCTCTCCGTAAGCAACACGTCGCGGATCGTTTCAGAGTCGTATGAGAAGAGTTCCTCCGCCTTGGCAGCGTCAAGAACCTGATGTTCATTATCATCTTTCCCGGATCTCTCTATTTGCAGTAGATGAAGCGGTAGAGTGGTGCATTGTGAAACGCTGCTCGAGGCTCCAAAATCCACAGGCTCTTGAAATGTTTTGACAGGCAAGATGTTAGGAGCCGGGGCGGTGTGGCTTAGATGATGTAAGAACGCGTTGATTTTCTCTTGAGACGTGTCTGGGAGATAAACCAGGCAGGCAGGCCGAGTGCTTCCAGTGACAGAGAATACAGTAGTCTTGAGGACTTTGACGCGGCCACGGCTTTCCATGTTCTTTATGGTGGCGTCTGCGGTTCTCTTGTCGATACGGGTTCCTGAGGGCCCACTTGCAGGTTCTCCGCGCTGAACTATATCATTCAGTAGAGCCATATGCGCATCAAAAAAGTGTTTTGTGTGCAAATTTGCAATGCCGCCTAAGTCTTGGATTACCCGGAGAAATTCGTTCTCTCGGCGTAAATGAGATATGTTTAGGTTTGTTTTGAGCTTATCACTAGGCGTGGACATTCGCGTGCGCTTGGGTTGGGAGGGTGTTACTAGTGGCGGGGATCCCTTCCGTTTCTCTCCTATCACAGTAGGCATTACCTCCGCCTCCATCAACTGTCACATTAATCAAGTGATGCAAAATCAAACATGAGGCTCACTTACGGGGGACGTCCCCAGCAATGCAGGATCGATAATCATGGATTCTTGTGCAGCAGGCCGGTCATCCATGACGAATAATCCATCGGTTCTTGCACCATCCACTACTTGCGGTGGGATGCGAACGACCTCTGATTCATCGATTTGATTATTAGAAGCTTCACTCGGCAATCTTTCCACCACAGTTCCACCACGTTTCCGGCTAGAGGAACAATCGTTCTCACGAATTGTGGAGTTCGGTTTTCTATGAGATCTCGGAAGTTCTGGTCCCTCTGCATGTACGTCTACAAGCCCATTGTGAGATTCTATATGGTCGCCGATGTCGGTCGTAAGCGCAACGCCATCAGACGGCCGTGGTACCGCGACTTGCCCATTGGCAGCTTGACGGTGTTGTTCGTCGCTGGGATCCCCATGTGCCGACGATGAGGGTAGGTCAGATGATCCCTGGGACGAACGAATTCCTTCCTTCGGGCTTGAAGTCGAGGGCTCAATAACGTGAGATGTGGTTGAAGGCATTCCTTGTTGATAACCAACTATGTTGTTCGTGCCTGGGCTTTCTGGAGGATGTCCACTGGTCTCTGATGGAGGCGCTGACGGGACTTGTGGGGCAAGAACAATATCATTGACACCCTCCATAGATTCACTCCTTGGAACTTCGGCTTGGCAAGCAGCTTGTTCGACATTGGGCTTCCGTTTGGGTGGACGGCTGCGCCATTTAGGAACCTTAGGCACTGTCGAGGTCCCATCACCCACCTCAGCAATCGGGTTTTTACGAGGTCGACCACGCTTTTTCGGAGGCATAGAGATGTCACCGTCCTCATCACGTGGCTTTTTTGGTGGGCGGCCCCTTTTAGCTTTTGGGACAGGTTCTGGCGTATCCTCAGCCGCTTCGTCATCTCCTGGATCTTCGGTTTCTGGCCTTTTACGCTTCTTAGCTCCTGTCTTCACTTTGGCACCCTCCTTATCTTTAAACATGTCTTCGTAGTAGTGAAGAGTTTCATCGTCATCATAAAACATTGCCTCGTGGAACACAGCAAAATCACCGGCTTTTGAGAGATCAATATCAACATATGACGTTGTCGTATCTTCGAACTTTTCGCTGGCCATAACTGTCATATATGCCGCGAGAGTATAATATCGATGTCGTCTTTCCCGCCCAAACGACTCCATAAAGTCCGCTGTCCCAAGATCGCTGAGATGAGCGGAGGTCGACTCTTGACTGCTCGCGTTAACAAAAGCTCGATAGTGCGTTTTCGAAATTGCCAAGAGCGACACAGATTTCCTGTGAACATAGTCAAATTGCTGCCCTAGCGCGCTGCAGGAGACCTACGTGGAGAGTTCTGCCGGAAGGCCCTGCTTCTTCAAGCACGTCTGACACTTGTTTTGGATTGTGCGATTTGACTTGACTTCAGTGTGACCAGCTGTAATACTAATTAGAACATCTACAGATGAATGATGTGTCACACCAGAAGTATCATCAAACATGATTTCCTTGTCATCTTCTTCGCCTTCCTGAGGGGCAAGAATGACAACCACCGTCCGGGGAGTTGATGTGTCTGGAGCAACAAGTCGTATGCACTTGACAAGCCTGTCTTTGACTTTGGAGCTCGGGACCAACACACGTTCTATCACTCCTTGCGCAATCAACTCGCGCAGTCGGGTTTGAAAGAAACGACGGTCTGTCTTGGTTGGATTTGTAAAGCCCTGACAGGGATTCAATAAAACTCCGAACAACTGAACATGACATACGATGGTGATAATTAAGTTATTTGATGCGTGAATATTGTTCTGCGACGCCTTCAGCAATTTGACGATTCGGTTTTTGATTAGTGAAAGACTAGACAATGTCTGGAATCCACAGCCTCAAAGTCGAGTTCCAATGGTGCAACAGAGGGAGTCCCATCTTCAACAGGGGTTGCATCTTGATGACTCTCTCCAATAACAATAGGCTCGTCATCTTAGTTTCCTCTTGCTGAATCTGTTGCCAGAAACGCGCTGCGCTCCACAAAATATTTGTGAATGCAAGAGTGATTACCAACACCTCCTCGGCGTGCTTGATACTATCCTTATATCACTACATGTTGTCGTAAAGAGAAAGACCGAGACATACATCAGCCAAGCTCCAGCAGTTGTTTGATGACATATACCAGCACGTTTTCCTCGAATCAGTACCTTTGTCTTGCGTCCAAGCTCGACAGTTGTAAATACCTTCTTCGCGACCCTCTGTGATGAGTTGCAAAGCAACTGTAGAGACCATTGGACTGAGTTTCTAAGACTGCGAAAATGATTGAGCTCAGGGTTAAGTTAAATGAACGATTGCTACCTAATCTGATAATGAGATCTGTACTTGCAGCAAAGGAACGTCCTCTGGATCGACAGCAAATCCTGAGATTTTTCGCCATATTCTGCCTTTAGGTCCTCCAATGACCTATCGCGTGCATTCCTCGACGAGAGTGAGTGAAGGTGGGGCCTCTTCGACAAGTCCCAAAAAAAACCCCTCGCCCTTGGCTTGCGCCTTACGGCTTGCGCTCGTCTGAGGAGCAATGTACACCTCGGATGATACCCCACAGGAAACTGTACCAACGCGAGACAGTGGGCTGCTGAGGACAACTATGGCCAAGACGACGCGCAAAAAGCTCGTCGACAACCTGCAAGTGGGTAGCATCGTGACTGTAGACTCCTACGATGAAATCTCGCAAGCGGGAAACGTTACAACCTGCAAGAACGGCGAAAATAACAAAATCAGATGCCGTTCGAGAAAATGGATATTCAAGAGTTGTCATGATGGGGATTCGAACGATCCTCTTCACGATCAGTACTCCAAAAAGGGACAGGGTGAGATCATAGTGCTCACGTACCAAGATCGCCGTCGAATGAAAGCTCTCGGAGACAATGATGCACGAGCTCATCCATAATCAGGAGAATTATGAGTAGTCCTGTTGAACCATAGAAAATGGTAAGGCTCCTCCAAGTGGAGTCTGGACGCCACCTGACCGGATGGTGTGCGGGATCGCAAAAGTTATCCGATATCAGCTATTACTACAGGTGGACAGTGGGCCAGTGTTGTAGACGACGACGAGGAAATTTCGAAAGGCGTTAGTACAGTGTGACAAAGCAATTGTGACGGTAGCGGGCCGCCCCGACGCAACCCGACTGTCGCTCAATCATATTCATAACGCTAATTCGCCTGGGAACTCCGATCTCCCGGGTTGCAATGCAAGACCGTTATTTCAAGCACAGTAAAATTTGTCAATTGGCTCTACTCTAGCTGACTTACTTGAAGCATTGGTACCATATCTCAGTAATCATAAAAAGTGCATTGCACAAGTGGATGACTCTGAATGAGCAACTATCCCCGCTAGGTCGAAAAGTTCTAGGATTCAAAACATACTAGTAGTGACGTTACTAATACTAATAAACACTGCACATAACCGACATAGGATATAATATCCGTCAATCAGATGATGTCCTCATCATCATCAATGACAAAGCTACCGATGGCATACTCGTCTGGCAAATCGTCCTCGCGTACGGGAGAACTTGACACACCAGCGCGGCGCTTTGCGCTCTCGTATACTTTCCTCCTCACCGGTCTGGTGGCAAACGCGGGATCTCCCGGTGAGGCTTGTGTGAGCAAACCCCGTCGATAAGCGAGTGACTGATCATAAGAAGGAGAGACTTGAGTGTTTGCATGTCTTTGATGAATTGACGATCGGAATCACTTTCAACATCATCTTCCGAGTGCGATGATCCCTCACTTGCTTCGTCACCAGAGTGGGCCGCTTCTCCATCCAGCCAGGGTTATGTCGCATAGATACAAACTGCTTTCGCTTGCTACGCTTAGGGGGCGGACTTGATCCCACGAAACGATATCTGCATCCTTTCTTTTCAAACGCCGTTGAGAAAGGGGTGGCATATCTAATGCTGGTGAGTCGAGCTCCGTGGCTGCTGCACGCGGCTTTAAAAAACGTCCAGCGGGTCGCACAGCGAATGAGGCATCGGGAAATGTCGTCATCGGAAGAGTGTGCGGGCAACTGAACGATACCTCGGCATGGTAGAGGTGGTGGTGGCATTAGATGTGTCCCAGGCGAGCGACGTCTTCCATCTACAACGCTTTCATCGTCAATATGCTATCTACGCGACTCGCAGCGCGAGGACTGCATTCCTGCGGTGGTTCCATGGATGGGGGACGACAGAATTTGGATGTCAGGCTCATCATCTGATCCTAGTAGCCACGCCATGCTTTGTGTGTTACCCGTCACCCCCGTTTGAAGATGAGGGCAGTGATGGCGAGCGATCTGGGAATTCTTCTCGACTCCCCCCATTCCGTTTGTAGCGCTTATCGGTTGAAGAGTTTCTCGGATCACACGACATCGACGAAGACTCTGCGGCTTGATTAGGGTCAATTTGGGATGACGGTGGGGAGGATGATATCTCTATCACGTCATCTGCATCGCAAATGATCGACGATGAAGACAATATGCTTGGCACTGAGGGATTCCCCGCCTCCGAGGAGCTTAAAAGTAGTGCATCGTCTTCGATAAGACGACAGGGAAGACTTTGAACCGCAGACGGTTTTACATAACTATTCGAACGATCTCGAGCCAAAACCGGAGCCTCATCAGGTGAAGATGAGCGATATCTGGGCAAAGCTGGCCGCCTTTTCTTGGGGGAAGGGGTTTTACGAGTGATGGCTTCACGAGTAGCTAGTGAGATGCACTGTTCGATTTCGACGTCATCGTCATCGTCATCACCTTTTCGCGAGAATTGGCTGGTGGTCAATGGTTCCTTTCCCTTCCCCTTCCTGCGTGACGTTGCCGGCTGCCCTTTCTTGGATAGATTCATCGTACGTGTCTTGCGCAACTTCTCCTTTTGTGTACTGATACTAGCAGGCGTCGAGGCTGTACGGCGCATATCCATGAGATTAGCCTCTAATTCCATATCTGTCGAGTCATCTTCTGCAGCTGTGGGATCAAATCCTTTCGTCTTTGCCTTCTTCCTCTTCTTCGTGTCTGCGCCCTTGATGAGCAGGTCTTTGACACTGACAAAGCCCGTGCTTGCGCCTTGAGGTATATTCCTAGCAAGATCATCATTCCGCTTGCGTTTCTTGCCCTTCGGAGACGAATCTTTGTCGTTGACAACTGCACTCTTCTTTCGCGATGCATGTTCTTGGCGTACATACTCCTCAATCTCCATTCTCTTCTCGAGTACTTGGGGCTTCGCATGCTCAGGGAGGAGCCGTGGGATGTCGCCATAAAGTTGAAGCTGATCACCACGGACGATACATCTCTGCAACTCGCCGTATGTGTCCTTTGCTTTGTCCCAGTTTAACTCCTCGCGGATCTCGGAGAGAAGGACGTGGACATAACCGTCCCGTTTACGGCCCGTGCGTCCGACGCGTTGAAGCTGCACATTACGACAGAGGAACAGTCATGCACATGCAAAAGGGATTATTTAAATAGTACACACCATGCGAATTGGCGTCTTTTGTGCGTCATAACATACAATCATGTCAACTTCTCCAATGTCAAGACCCTCTTCGCCAATAGAAGTAGAGACAAGCACGTTGAATTCACCAGCCTTGAACTTCTTGATCACCTATTTCGACGATTCTATAAGCACACTATCCAGGGACGGAGCTCTAGACCCACCTCGAGCTGCTCCTTCTGCGCAAACCCCTTCCGGCCTTGTTTATCTGTGCCCTGCCCAATGAACCTCGTCACCTTTAGAAGAGGACTCTCTTCATTAAGGATATGTACGATCTCATCCACACACTCCCGATATGTCACAAACACCATAGCTCTCGTCTCCTCCCCCTCACCCATCCGTGCCCCAAAGTGCTGCAACAGCAGCATCTTCAGCGTCTCCATCTTGGGGTGCATGCCGTACCCGCCCGGACGGACTTTCTGTACCTCAAGCTCACTAAGAAGAGCCATAAAATTCTTGTCCTTGCGCAAGCCACTCGTGGTGGAACCCTTCTTCTTCCCTGAATCGTCCTCCTTTTCAGCGGAAATTTCTAACAGACAGTTATGACACATGCCGACACTGGCTTCCATCTAGCCGCGCACACGGCATGTTAGGTAAAACGGATATATGCCGTAAGGAGTACTCACCAGGTACCCCATAGCACGCGCTAATGCGCTGAGTTTGGACAGCGAGGAAAATGCCCATTTATGAGGACTGTTCCGTTGGGCTCCAATGCTTTGCATGGTAGCCTGGGCACGATAAGGGTGCATCTTAACCGGATCTGCCACCTCTAGTACCCCTCTGCTAGAGAGTGGTTTAAGGATGGTCTACCGATACGTCATTATCATATAAGTGTGACCAAAAGGAAGGATAACTGACTATCATCACTTCCTTCAGGAGTTCCTGAGCTTTCAGAACATCGTCAGTCATCTTGATGATGTGCTGTTTAATCTCCTAGATACCAGATACCAGATGTCGATGTCCTCACGTCAGCCGTGTGATTCGAAACTTGCGTTTGACCCTGACCTTCTTGTGCATATACTCGCGGAGATCAATACTATTTTCATCACGAATCTCAATGCGACTAATGTGCAGTGAATCAACGATGCTCTGGATAGCCTCAGGCGTACTTCCGGGCGTTGCTGTTAATGCCAGCACGCGATGATAAGGATTCTTGGCCATCAAGAAACGAATGACCTGTGCATAGGCATAGTCTCCTGTTCCCTTATGCGCTTCGTCTGCATGTTTCCCTTAGCAAAACAAATGAACGTAATGAACTGCAGGTAACGGACCAATGACCATAAGGACAATATCCCGCGCATCACAGTTTTCCGTGGTTAGATCATTGATGAGGGTCTGTGGTGTCATGTAAAATATCCGCTTCTCCTCCCACTACAAAAATCTGAGTCAGCTTAAACATCGACCATGTAAAATAAATACAGACCATCCTATACCTATATGCTCGAGGGTTGTTTCCGGTAAGCTCGACTGCGTCACAACCAGGAATGCCGCACGTGCGGTGGCACGCATCAATTTGTTGCGCGACAAGAGGTTTTGTTGGGGCAACGAACACAACTTTTCCCTTCGGAAACCAGCGATAGACTAGAAGAAATTAGATTTTTGTTTGACGAGAAGAGTCGTGAGGAATTCACAGTTAAGCATTACGACGCCCGCAATGAAAGTTTTTCCCAATCCGGTGGGTAATGCAACGAGGGTGTTGTCAAATAAGCAGTGTCTAACAATGTTGAACTGATAGTCACGTTTTGGTTGGTTTAGAGGATAAATCCAATGTTTAGCTTCGAGCATGTCGACCTTGAGTTTCATAGGAGGTGGCTGTAGGAACGTCAGTAAATAGGGTGGGTACCGTAGCAAAATACACACAGGTCTGAGGAAATAACAAAGTATTTTGTGAGGTGTAAGAATTGCACGACAATATTCAAGGAACGTGCTTACCCAACTAAAGACGTGTATCAGTACTGTTCCATAAGTTGAAACGAACCAAGACCCTAGACATACCTGATACGAATGGAGCAGGGAACTGCTCGAACTCGACATGCTCTTCGTCATCATCTCCAACATCTCCTCCCTTGCCCTTGACAGCCTTTGGCTTTTTCCAGCCTGACTTTGCAAACACAGTATGGTCCCACTGCTTGGTTTGAGGTGCCTGTTGGCCAAAAGGTTTACGGGGACTCGACTTTGTCCGCTGGAGCGAGGAGCGTTTAGTGGGACTTTGCCTACCAGAAGACGCAGTCGATTGCGCAACGTCTCCGAACAGGGTTCGTTGTACAGTATTCCTGGAGGAAGATGGCCGCGCATGATTGCTTGGGCCTGCCACTGGTTGTGCATTTCCCTTATATACCGCATCAATGAACGTGTCTAAGCGTTGAAACTCCGTGTCATCTATTTCAAGAGAAAGATCGAAAAACGAATCCTCTTCGTCCAGGGGTCGAGGTGCCTTGGACGCAGGCCGGGGTGGCTTAGGAGGGTTTCGAAGTGGAGAACGATGAGTGGCCTCAATAATATCCAGTTCATTCAGAATAGCTGAGTCGAGTTCATCGTCAAACCCGTAATCGGATGAACTCATTACGAGAATGGGAGGAAGAGGAAGAAACGAACGACCAGAACGCGAAATGGGTGACAGTTTATTCCAAGAATTGTTACGCGACGGTCACATGACCCAATGAATCAAATTCTTGTAACACATGCGGTAGAAACCTTTGTAAAATAAGCACCTTTGTAATCGTATTCGCAAACGCATTGTGGTAAGAAAAATAGTATTCTACGCATGGACGAATTGAACAATCCCCTCGGAGAACAGATTTGACAAGTATTCATTCCTCGGTTTTGACGCGTTCTCGTCACCCAATAGCGAGCATGTTGTAGATGCGATCTTCTTAGCGATGTCATGATCATGAGTAGGGTTACAAGTTGGCCAGTCTTGAAATATGCACTCGCATAGAGAAAAACTCAGCGAGAAAGCATGCGTCACCAAGTAGCATTAATACTCCATCAACTAGTGACTAATGCTCCTATGATTGATGAATGAATGACCCCGCCCGTCAATCTCTTCACATGTCGAAGAAGAAATTTTACTCCCCTGCAAGTTTGGCAAAACATTGATGCGCAAAACCCCTCCGAATGGACAAAGGTGCCACTATGCACCGAAACTCTTCCTAGAGTGGAATACACGATGAAAGGCATGTTTGAGTGTATGCGAGTCTTTGAGGTAGCGGAAACAAACCGGTGTCGACGCGAATTCGCGACAGAAAAATACGGTGATAAAATCATCCCATGAAAGGAGTGGCATGCTGTATGGCGAACCCAATATCGTACAAACGTATGTCACACCATGCAACATGTCACACCTTCTGCAGAACTGCGAATGGTTCTCCTGAACATACACTGGTCCAAATGACCTGATAGTTACCTTTATGTCGGATACTACAAGTGGGGGTTGAAAATTGCAATGCAAGCTTGGTTGCCACAGCACGTTTGACCGACGTCATGCCTCACGCACATTCGACACGAAAGATCGTGCTTTGCGATTCTATTCCTACTGGAACAAAGACACACGTATAAAAGACTTGAAACAAAAATCGAGGGTGCGATAAAATAAATGCATGGCTCACCCAGTTGGACATTCAAGTTGCTGAATGAGTGTAAGAATGTCGCTTACTGCACGTGACGGTTGTTTGGACTGTTCGACGTGCCTGTGCATACATCTTAAAATTGGGTGCATATATATATGTGCGTTGTAGAAAGAATAAACTAACGAGTGTCGTCCTCAATCAGAACAAGTGTGAGATATTTAGGTCGTGACGACTTGTGGGGGTGACGACTCAGCCGTGATGGATAGTATACCAGTTAATAACAATCATAATTTTTCGCTCTAACTTAACTGCTCAGTGCTGTCATCTGAGGCATTGCCGAGCGGGCTTAGAAATGGCAGCTGTGACAAACTGTGACGAAAGCGTTACTTGACGACTTGAGGGGGTGACGACTCAGCCGTGATGGATAGTAATGCTCACGTAAGTTCTGGTACCCAGGCTTTAGCGCTTAGCATTCAACGTTGAAAATCATGTAAGGAATTAAAGCCAAGCTAGAGAAGAGCTCACCTGTTTGACTAACCAGTCATAACCAACAGTACTTGGAAGAATGCGTTCGGACTGAAATAGACAGTTTGAAATACTGGAAGGTCCAAAAACAACTCCTAAGGGCTGTCCATATGAACAAGTGTATACGTACGTACAGTTGGTATCGGGGAAACACGGAAAGTAATCATCAAGAGACAAGGAGCGGGGGTAAGATACTAGGACCTATTGTGTGAACATCGATAGAAGTGAAATCGGGTATATATACTGTAGAAAGAATAAACTAATGAGTGTTGTCAGGAGTTGTTCGTAAATAAGTTAAAGGTATCGTGTTATGATGCCTGGAAGGTGTTGCACGGAGCTGTCGGGCAGCACTTGGTTTTTTCTCAAGAGTATCCATCAAAAGATATATGAGGAACATGAAAACTGACACGGAGCTAAACAGTAGGACTAGGGCACTGATCCAGGCGTGCTTAGCCAGTGCAGCTTGGGCTGGGGTTTCATTGACCGTGACGTATGCAGCAGCCCCTCTACTGAACTTGCTGGAGTTGCAAATGCATGTATTGTAGACGTCGGAATACTGGATAATACACGTCGCTAACACCCCGATGGCATTTGCAACGGCCAGCAGTTTTCCCATCCTTCGTAGGCAGTCCGAGAGAGCGAGGAAAAAAACACGTGCAAATCGTGGTTTTTTGATATCATCTGCGGAGTGGGCGAGGATACTGGAGATCAGGAGCATCATCCAAATGACAGTCGATACAGCTCCATAGATGAAGTAACTTAGAGATCGACAACCCAGGCCCTGCCCGAAGTTAGCCAACGCGATGTCACATACCAAAAGAAACGCACTGTTGTAGGAGTGAACCATTCTATTAGAATCGCTCCTCCAACTGTTCCCCATTGTAACGCAAGCGAAACACATGACGCTAACGCCATTCTTGTGAACACTCCAGGCGCCCAGTGGCAGCACTTCGCGAGTTCAATTGCACAATACGCTTCGATTTGCTCAGGGGTCTCGTGTCGATTTTCGGGGTGGACAGCAGAATCTAAATCGCTGGGCCCACTGGCCCGCACACCCCTATCGCCTTCGGGATGATTGACGGGAGGATCTTTTTTAGCCCTCTCCGATGCCACCTTGAACACCTGGAACATTTTTTCTGCTGTTTTTGCCCATGGCAGCGAACGTGAATAATTAAACACCGGAGGAGTGAGGAGTTCGTCTAGAGACGTCACTTCTTTATCCTTAACAGTCATACTTAAACCTTCTTTTGCGGACCCACGTTCTTCATCGCCACCAAAAGCTTCTTCTAAGCGTTTGAAATCGCATTTCGGGGATACTACCAGCCATCCAGCTACTATTGGAACCAACCATACCCACATTGAACTAGTGGCTCCACCGTCGGCCTGAGTGCTTGTAAAAGCATTTGACGGTGAATTGACTATAGACATCACATAGGCGATAATGACCCAGGAAATGGAGGCCGCGGACGCAGCCGACCACTTATTAGTGTAGTCCACCGAGTCGGATAATTTTTTCCACCACCACTCATTTTCCGGGCGGATGGCAAGAGGGGCGAAGTGATCGGGATCCAAACGTAGCGGGACTTGCTGAAGGCTGCTGACAATGAAGAGTGCGAAATCTGAATTTGGATAGGGTTTCGATATCTGGTTAAATTGGCGATTGATCCAGCGAGAATTGAGGAGGGTGACGATTAGAGAGTAACCAGCAAGTACTGGTGACCCGACGGTCAAGGCAGCAGACATGAAACTATCCCACCTGTCCCGTGCCCCGAAGGGAAGCTGCGAGATCAATGCAAGATATGGCAGTAGCCACGAACTGAAATCTTGCGAAAGTACAGACCACTGGAAATCCTGCATATCTCCACAGACAGAGGTGCACAGCGAGTAGCTGATCGCTGTCGCATCAGAAATATTCGACACGGGATAACCGTTGCCATCGAGCAGACCAACTAAATTATTGGTAAGATTTGCATTCGTCGTGATGTCGACGAAACATTGATTCAAGTCCAGTCCAACAACTTTGTCGACGAAGTACACCAATAATAAGAGGGATACTGGTAGGCGAGGGACTGAATCAGAAACCAGAAAGCTATGTGCGATTTATTGCACTTACATGCCTGAGAGCCTGTGTGCAAACGCATTGTTGTTCAGCTGCTCGAGGTAGATGTGATGCGCATGAATATCTAGAAACCAGCACCACGGCCTTTAGTAGCGTCAATATTTCGTAGAAAATGCCCTACCAAACTGCAGTAGAAAAGAACGTATGGCACTGTCACGTCAAGACACTGCGTGTTTTATATGTACGCAAAGCCACTGCGACCTCAAATGATAAGGTCCACTTCGTCGTGGGTATTTGCGATACTTCCTGTACAACATCTGTCAAAAAAGTGACATGAATGCGCATGAAGGCAGGATAAATGGTAGTGACTCGCGCTCATACATGCATACGCGAGCCCGTCAATGAATTCACAACCGTCGGAGATACCGCTCACAACCCAAGGACCAACTCCAGGTCTCAATATTAGAATAACCTATGAACACAGACCCCGTCTTTGTGGTTCGCCTGTGTAGGATATGTGCAGACATGCTCACAAAGTGATCAGCATGCTAGTTCAGTCGCAAATTTTATTCCCAGTGTTATGTCATCGTGTGCATCTTTTCGCCAAATCTGCGCCCGTAATGATTGTTGAGTGATGCTTGATTCAAATTTTGCCTTCGCTAATCAGCAAGGTATGTAATGACTCTTCTATGTGTGAGCAAAGTCAACACGACCTCAAATGATAAGGCCCATAACGTCATGGTTATATGCGATAAATCCTGTGTAGCATCTGTCAACGGAGGTGACGTGTACGGGCATGAAGACAAGGTAAATGGCAATAACTCGCGCTCGCACCATGCATAAGCGTCGGAGATACCAACTCCAGATTTCAACATTAGAATAACCTATGAACACAGATCACGTCTTTGTGGTTCACCTGTGTAGGATGTGCGTGGACGTGCTCACGAAGTGATTAGTAGGTATATAATGACTTCCTCTTGCTTTCCAACCTTCCATCATGGATATCCAGGAGTCGTAGCAGTAGCACATTGGTCTGTCGGTTTTACCACTGGTAGCTCGTATGCGCTGACAGAATATTTTAGTCTTATTGGCAACCTTGCACGAAACGCTCTTGAAGATGTTGTAAACGTTATGTTGACACCGAACATGCATCATTGCATGATATATGACCTAGATAGGCGACGCCTCGAATTACACGAAGCGTCCGAGTCCCCTGCCGTGTCGTTCTGTTTTTATTTATTCCACTGGAAAGTTGCATAGATGTGAGCACAGCAATGAAATAAATGAAGATATGTGATTAATAAAAGAAATATCACCGGCCCTGTCGGTGCGTGTACGAGTATAACTGTGATGGTCAGTGACAGGGCAGCAACGCCGCAGTCGGCATTTCGCGAGCAGGCTGTTGCTGTATAAGTCCACGAATCAAATTCAAAAAGCCACGGCGCTGACTAACGAGTAACGGAATGAGTTGAGAAGAGAGAGAATTTCTAGATTTCCGTACCACAGCAAACAACTCAGATATGAACTACCCTCCTAGGGAAGCCGAGAATAGGTGGGCAGAACTCTGGCTGTGCACAACCGCGTACAGGATGCACTATACATTCAGATTAGTCCGGCCTTTGCTTGACGCTGGACGGGAATATATTCGCAATGCGGAAAAAATGATGAACACAGTTTTAAATTGAGATGTGAATTAGAAGGGGCCGGGAGGATATTCGACTTTGTAGAACTGCAGCGTGTCGACGAGGGGTCGACCGGCCGAGTCTGACTCGGTGGAGTGGGGCGCTCTGGCAGGTCAGGTCAGGTCGGAAGTGCCAGGGGTCGTGGCACAGGAGCAGGAGTCCTTCCATAGTCGCCGGTAGCCCTGCAGCGTGTCGTAGTCGGTCCTCGATAGATAAAGCCGCAGCTTCCCGCTATAGAGATTTGGCCTTGGGTTTCCGCGCAGTCCGTCCCCATTCCATCGGACTGCCGCTACCCGAAGTATATGGGATGGGAATATGGTCACGGATCATGGTGCAAACGATGATGGGACCTAGAACATCATGATTGAATCGATGTTATCATCAGGCCTAGTTGTCTTCTATCCATGCAGGCACTTTTAGTACTCAAAAAAAAATCAGCAAATGTGCCATCTGCCAGTCCTTCCCGCAAGACTAGGGCTAAGCCGGAACCTTGGTTCGACAGACGGACCGCGACATGTGCAATGTCGTTGCAAGGCGAGAAACGGACAATGCGTATGTGGCACGTGACTCGGACTAGACTATTACTACACCCGTGGAAAGTTCCCTTGAACATACTTTTTTCTCCTACTTTGATGTCTTCGAAGAGTATCCCCTGTGAGGAGTATGAAGATTGTGCTATGATGCAGGAGGAAGAGTGGGAAGTGCTAAAGGTGCGTTCGGAGTTAAAGTACGGGATCAAGAGCTAATTGCTGAACGAGCAGTCGATCTACCCAGACGTATGCATATCCAACGATGCCGAACCATTCGGACGTACGATCAAGCTAGAGATCCCGGTAGAACTCTCACCCGCACGGAGCGTGACCATCGTATCACCTCAAAATCACTCTCACGCTACGAGCCCGCTTGCTGCACTCCCGCCTTTCTTGCTCGCATTGATCCTTCCGCCAGAGTACCCGTTACGTGCACCACCCCGTATTACGTCGCTGACGTGCACGCATGGATGGTATCCCAGCAGTGATCTGCACGCGCATCTCGCTAAGATGTGGATGCACGATTCGCAAGGAGTTCTCTATGCCTGGGTAGCATTCATCAGCGGAGCAGAATTCTTACAATCCGAGGATATCACTATAATCAACTCCTCCCCTTTGACACTCCTTCCGCTACTTGAATCATACAATACCCACGCCCAAGATACTGCATTCGCTGAAACATCGTTTTCCTGCGCGATATGTTTGTCTCCACATAAAGGAAGGCATTGTGTGCGACTTGCGTGTTCGCATATATTCTGCCGTTCGTGCCTATCAGATTTCTGGGGATCGTGTATAACGGAGGGGGATATCGGACGGGTCGGGTGTCCTGATCCTTTGTGTGTGAAAGCAGGACACGAGGCTGGTGAGGAGGATATAATAAGAGTGATTGACGAGGAAGAGGTGAAGAGGTGGAAATGGCTTAAAGTGAAGAGGGCGTTAGAACGGGATCCTGGGATGGTGCATTGTCCTATCGCGGTGTGCCAGACGCCTGTGCCGAGCCCTGAAGAGGACGAAGAGAGTGGGTGGGGAAGACTACGTACATGTCCTAGGTGCGAATTTGCGTTTTGTGCGTTCTGTAGACGAACGTGGCATGGACCGATCAACGAGTGCCCGTTACAAATGACGGAGTCGTTTGTGATGGAGTATGTGGGATTGGCAGAGGGGGATGGTAGACGATTAGAGATTGAGAGAAGGTGGGGTAAGAGGAACGTGGAGAGACTTGTTTTGAAGTACGAGGAGGATCGATTGAACCGTGAGTGGATTTCGAGGTGTAGTATGAGTTGTCCTGGATGCGGGGTTCGAGTGGAGAAGAGTGTGGGGTGTAATCATGTGAGTGTTTTGAGTGCTCTTCTGTGAATCCCCCTTTATTACCCCACATCATCCAGATGACCTGCATAAAGTGTAAACAACATTTTTGTTATTTATGCGGAGAGAAGTTATCGTCATCAGAACCATACAAGCATTTTAATACTGTAGGAAAGAGTTGTTTTGAAAAGTTGTTTGACGGTAGTCTAGACTAGTAGCAACACTTAGTAACTTGGTCTGTGCAGTGACTCTTTGTAATTTTATAAAAATTGAAACCCAGCGTGCATTTTCAACGTCGTCAACGTCGTCCTAGTCCTCCTCCTCGTCTTGGTCGATCTGCCTCTTACTTTTCTTTTTCTTCTTCTTCTTTCTCTTCTCTCGACGCACAGCGTGATACCAGTTTAAATCACAATTTTAGCTTCAACTTGGTAATTCTTTTTTTGTGCGTCGGGATACCCCCCCAACCCCTCCTATTAAATTTCAGAAACATACCCCTCTTACTCCTCTCTCTCTTATCCTACAACAATGGACATTTACTCAACTTCCTTCACTCATCCACGTCGCACACGTCATATTCACTCAGAATTCCCAAATACTATCCCACCAGACCCTGCTCTTCCAGAAGATGTCGACAAACTCGCTATTCACGCAATGTCCATTCACAACGTACACATTTCTTATCTACCTCCAGACCATACTCACCGCGGTTGCAACTTTTATATCTCCGGTCCATACCAGCAAGTCATGGCTGCCCGTGGTATGCTACTCAAGGACTGTCCGATTCAAGTCCGTCTCTCTCTCTCTCTCTCTCTTTATCTTCAATTATCTCAATATCATCTTCCGCACAGCATCGCACAGCAATCAAAGTTGCACGCGCTGATATCTTAGACGCTCCTTCCTCAAAACCAACCCTCAAACCCGACGTCCGTCGAAAACTAGACGACATCGCAGGCGCTACTCTCGCTCACATCGCTGTAGTAAATTCACCTCTTGCCCTGAGCAGCCGAACTCCCCCAGACGGCGTAAATAGCGCAGGTTGGAGCGGTCTCGAAACAGAACGCGTATGCGAACTCGTCATCACAGGTCAGGGCGATGCTACGGAATTAGCAAGGGTCCGTTTATTGGTCATGCTAGACGAACTCGTCCGTTATACCCCTTTCCTTCTCATTTCCATCTTTTGCTGACGTATCAATGCTCTTAGAGCGGTCTTCATTCCGAAATGTGCGAGATCGACCAGAAGCTCCACGCGATCGTCGCAGGCAGGAAGAGACACGTTCTCCAGAGCATACAGGAGGAGACCGCAACAAATATTACTTCCCTTCCCCTTGCAGGCATTGGTGGGTCCTGATATCATTCCAAATACGACACCTACACCCGGAGTGCGCCAGGGTCAAAATATCATATGGATTACCGGCGAATTTTTTGGAGTACAAAGGGCGAGAGACATGTTATACCAGTTGTCCGTAAACAAGGTCCGTCTGTCAGCCAGTCCTTGTGCGTCTCTCTAACGTTTCCTCAGAGAAAATCTGTCATCCTCGCGCGACACCGTCATTGTCCCTCGCAAACTCGACTGGATGGTACTTGACCGAGCCGAAGACCTCAAGTCTATCATGAGCGACAATGCCACTTTTGTCCAATTCCCGCCCATAGGTAGCTCCGCCAGCCTCATCACCGTGTTCGGAGACCACCGTGTGAACGTACAGCGTACAATTGGTCATCGGTCCATAATGCAACTAGTACGTCTCTTTCTCTTCTTATTTCAAATTATCAGTACATCTTCGATTCTAGGCCTGCCAATACTATGTCGCCTCGTTCTGGCTCCTACCATCCAGTTCAACGTCCTACTCCCGCTACAACCCTCAACTCTTCGCAAGTACCACGCTCCTGAAACAAATTTCACTCACGACTGGTGCGGAAGTCGTGTTCAAGAGCATGTGTTTCGAGATGCATGGCCTAGAGTACGAGGTACGTGCTGCGGTGAACATGATTCTAGAATTGGACATCGTCAAGGTGC
>JABBWL010000591.1:0-23239 GCA_016758765.1 Suillus cothurnatus | reverse complement strand
ATCAGACGCGGGTTGTGACCAGGTGGAGTCCATCGTATTGAACGGGTCAAATGAAGTGGAGGCAGGCGCAAGGTTTGTCTGCGGCAACGGTGTTGGGAGTTCAGACACAGAGGGGGGTCCAGGAGGAGCAGGTGGGTCAATTGCAGTTACAGGAGAAGGATAGTAGACACTTGGATGGATATGTGGTTGTTCAGTGGGCACTGGAGGGGGTGGAAGCAGTGGAAGATTTGTGTCGGGAGCCGGGGTGGGGACAGTAGAGACCACAGCTGCAGCTGGAGTGACTACCTGCGGAGATGCAGATACTGATGCTATCGCTTCACGCTCCCTACGAATTCGCTCCCGTTCCCGGTCTCGCTCACGCACGACAGACTCGACATAACCGCCTATCTCTGATGCGACGTTCTGCAGGCTGGTAGTGTGCGAAAGAGTCAATGTGCGGAGAGCCCTGAGGGGAGATGGAGAAGCTGTGGCGGGGCGACGTGTTAGTGGGTGGTTCGTTAATACCCTGAGCGGTGTGCTCGGTGTATCTACACGGGGTGTTCCAACATTGATTGATGGTGGAGGTGGTGGAGGCGGGGGAAGGCTGGAGTTGCGCAGGTAGTTCTGGAATATGTGACAGTGGTTTGCGTGATGATGAATTTGAAACCAGACATAGAGCTGTGGGCCAAATTATTGGTGTGCCCTTGTCCTCGCCCTGCTTATTTTGCACCGCAAGCCATGCGATAATATTGAGGGTCTTTGGAGCGCGGAAGGGGGTGCGGTGCAAGAGAGCGAGTAAAGTGGGTGGTAAGAGAGGCAGTAGGACCTGAGTAATTGGCGAGGAGGAAGGCAGGGGCGCCATTAGGAAGAAGAATGATAGGTGTACCAGGTGGGAGGGGGAGGAGTGCGGGAAGGGGGACGTGTGGGAAGGGCCGAAAGAGAGAGTGAACCTCGAGCCGATTTGAGGCGAGATGGAGATCGAGATGGCAGTAGACGAGCGGGCTAGATAAGAATTCTGTCAGTATCAAAGATGATGGACGGCAAAGACAAGATTCATACCGTAATTGAGCATGATGATCCCAGTCTGCGCCCCACTCGTTGGATATTGCATTGGGTATGAGCAGGAAGCCATTACGGAAACGAAGAGCGGAAGTCAACGATGCATTTACAACGTAGTCTATGAAACGTGTCCGGATAGCATCAATAAATCGAGCGTATATTTGTCGGAGTCGCTTCCGTGGAAGGAGGCGGGCAGTAGATGTGAGTGGAGGATCTATACACGATGTACATGGAGCATGACTGTCTGAACACGCCGAACTGCATGGATAGAGCTCATGCGGTGTGAAGGACGAAGTTTCTGAAACTGCCGCAGTAGGTTAGCAGGGCTGGTGACAGCGCACGACAATTATACGTAGACTCACTTATCAGATCATCGAATCTCAGCTGTTTCAGAACAGACAGAGAGCTGTCGAATTCCTCATCGGATGTTACGATGAACGCATGAAAGGTTGACGCATCTCGATCGATGTGAACATGGGGAAGAATTGAATCTTGAAAGGTAGAGGCCTGATTTCGTGAAACAAGCTGTCTCCGCGCAGACTCTAGTACTTCGTATGGAGGCGCTGTTCCAGACGGTGAGTATGTCGCGTAGAGAATGCATGGATGTGTGGGGAGTGGGAGCACAGATGAGAGTAGCTTGTCCAATGCAGTGAGTGTCGAAGAATTATAAGTAAAGGCACTTGGTAAGGGCGCTGTTGTCTCAGGTCTGTGGGCCATATAGGCTCATTGGCGTCAACGACGTCAAGGAGCAAGTCGGAGGTCGTCGAAAGTGATGGGCAGCAATGGGTTACGCGGTCCGCATGATTCTTTGATCCGTAGTACCCACCACAAACGGATTCACTAGACGAAAATTCTCAAAGTGAATCGCTGCATTGCAGACTGATTCACTCGATCCTATTGCATCGTCGCTGTCTACACGATAAGCAGCATCAATCGTATGGACGACAAGTATCGAAGTTATTATTCGTGCTTTTTAAGATCTACAATATAACTTCTCGCAACGACCACAGCGATGATGATAACGAATCCAGGTCAATAGTAGCTCCCAATGCGAATACTATCATTGTCGTCAACAACGTGGACAATGTTGACGAGCACTGGTAAGACTGTACTTGGGTTGGAGTTATTGGCTTATTATGTAATCGTCAACTACCTTTGAAACCCTTCTTCGTTCAGCGACCTTGTCATTGTGCTCAGTGTCTTCCTCGCCGTCTTCCTCGCCATCCTCATAGCTCTTAAAATGAACCCGTCATCCCGCCCAGCATCTTCCTCGACACGTCCTGCAGTATCACCAAACTCTAGACCTCAAGTGAATACCCACACAAAAGTCTTAGACACTACACACGGCCGCATCCTCTGCATCGCAGACATCCGTGGTCGCCTTTCTGGCCTAAACGACCTCGCGCGCGAGGCTAATGCCAAAGCTATCATTCATACTGGTGACTTTGGTTTTTTCGGTGAGCATGGGCGACTACCACAATCACCGTTTTTTCGTGCTTGACGCGTCTATTATGTGTAGAAAGTAACAGCCTGGACCGCATAAATGATCGCACATTGCGTCATTTGACCATGTATTCGCCGCTAATACCATCCACCCAGCGTACCCACTTCCTCGCACCTGACAATACCTCCCAAGCAATCCGCGCCACTGTCGATATTTCCCTCCTTTCTGAATTTCCTCTTCTTCTTTCAGGTCAACTCAAGCTTTCTGTCCCTGTATATACTGTTTGGGGTGCTTGCGAGGACGTCGTCATTCTCGAAAAATTCCGTGCTGGCATTTACATCATCGACAACCTCCACGTCCTCGATGAGGCAACCACTCATTGTCTTGACGTCGGAGGCGTCAAGCTGAGGCTTCTTGGTCTGGGTGGCGCACTCGTTCCACACAAGATGTTTGATAATGGTGATGGCAGCGCAACAATCGCTGGTGGTCAAGGTACCATGTGGACAACCGCACTCCAAATCGGTGAGCTCGTCGATACTGCCCAGCGTGTCTTCGATCCCACCGAGACCCGTCTCCTTGTCACTCACGCAAGCCCTGGACGCGAAGGCATAATGGCTCAACTTGCGCTCGTTCTCAAGGCTGATCTCTCTATCAGCGCGGGGCTTCACTTCCGCTATGCCTCCAGTTATAATGAATTCAGCGTGCAAAGCGACCTAGAAGGCTTCCGTCACAAGCTCATCGCTGGAAAGGAAGCCTTTGATAAGGTTTGGGACAGTGTGAAGCAACAGGTAGACACCGTCATCGATGAGCATCAGCGAGTCCTGCTTGACAAGGCCCTGAGTGTCATTGAGAGGCTGCCAAATGTACAAGGTCCGGAAGAGCCTTCCTGGAAGAATTGTTGGAATTGGAACCTATGTGACGCTGCATTTGGTTCACTTGTATTGGATGTCAAGGATGGTAGAATCAGTGCCGAGTTGAAGAGCCAGGGTAAGTCATTAACACCCCAGCTGACGGCCTTCACTAAACGTATTATAGGTTTCAATTATGCATATCGTCGCACCGCAACGCCACAGTAATGTCGTGCCAACACCCAATTCAACAACGTCTTCTCTACCGAATGCCACGTCGAAACCCACCCACTAAGGGTCAACACCCGTTTCAGGCTGAAAAAATCCCTCTCACCGCATCTAAAAGAGGTCAAGTCTCCTCTGGTACCTGTAGCATCTGCAAAGAGACACCCAAGGAGTCATCTCCGTCCACACCTGCTCCCAAATCTAACGGAGTGGGACACCTGCACCGCCATCAGACAAGGCTGAAAAAGAGAAGCAAAAACGGAAAGAGAAAAAAGAACGCAAGGACCGTGAGCGTACGGAAGCAAAGGAGAAGGAGGCTTCTACATCCGAAGAGAAGACTGATCCTGCTTTGAACGCACCTGCTCCAATTCCAACTCCAGCATCTGCACCCACCCCTGCATCTGTACCAGAGCTCAAATCAGGCAAGGCAACACCTGAAGTGCCTATCGCTGAAGTACGTGAAGGGATGAAGTCGCCAACAACGGACAGTACCGGCACGAGGACACCCACAAGCAAGCGATCACCGAGACATCCATGGACTTTATTTGTCAAACTTCCTCAACAGTCAACGGAAGCAGATGTCAGAACATTCTTTGGCGGTGAGGCAGCGGGAGTGACAAAAGTGACGTTCCTTGCGAACAAGGGGTCCCCACATCAACGTGCTAGACCCTTTGTTTATGTAGAGTTCGGTGACGATGAGACCATGAAGGCAGGATTGGAAGGAATGAGGAGGTAAGTCACCCAAATATTGTTCATTTCGGTGACTGATATTTTCGGTCTAGAAAATGGGCGAGGGTACGGTTAGCGTGCAGATAGCGACGGACCGCGAAGAGCGCGCTGATAGAGGGGGGTCGTGGTGTTTTTAGAGGACGTGAACGTGGTCGATACGCTGCACGGGGTTTTGCCGCAGCTGGGCTCACTCGCGGCAGCCACGCCTCGCACGAACGGCGAGACACGCGAGAGTGCTGCTGCATAATTGGCTCACGGAGTGATTTGATACGATACTTTGACGACATCATAGGTTTCCACTTTTCCATGATTTTCAATGCCATGTCATGTTCGTCTGTTTCTTGTTTAGGCTTTTCACCTGGAGCATGCAGTTTTTCAATCGTTGAGTACGGTATAGTTTTTGTTGTACTCGTCAAATCATGGCCTTTATGCACATTAATATTGGGTGACTTTGTTGCCATTGACTTGCCACTACCCAACATAAGTAATAGGAGAAGATCCGGCTAAGCGACCCATGTGATTACCCGGACCAATATGTGATGTCGTGCGGCTGTTGTGTGCACGCTGACCTTCTAGCTTTGTTCCTCGCTTTCATCATGTTCCGCGCTGCATCACAGTCACTGCGAGCTACCAAGTATCGTTCAAACAGACTTGTCGAATCAGCTAGGTACGTGGTCTTGCAGGGCCCGTACAAGTCGTTGTAATGCCTTACCTAGAATGTTCTCTGTGTCTGCAATACGGACAGAAGGACTTCGACTGAACTCGCTGGACACATTCACGGAGGAGGAGAACATGTTTCGCGATTCGGGTATATCTGATTCTCGTATTTACTTGTGTTCACGACACCGACAACATTTGTTTAGTGAAGCGCTTCGCGGTGGACATCGTTGGCCCCAAGGTCCGCGAAATGGATGAGAAAGAATCCATGGACCCAACTATCATTCAGGGTCTCTTCGAGCAAGGGGTCAGTATCTGAGCAGTTCTCTTTTCAAACTGTGCTGACACTACTCTGTAGCTCATGGGCATAGAGACAAGTGCCGAGCACGGAGGTGCAGAGGCCTCCTTTGTATCCGCAATTATTGCAATCGAGGAGCTCGCGAAGATAGACCCCTCCGTATCTGTCATGTGTGACGTGCACAACACCTTGGTGAATACCATTCTGCGCAAGTTCGGCACGAAGGAGCAACAAGATAAGTGGTTGCCTTTGCTTTCAGAGTCCAAGGTGAGTTGAACAGGAGCTTTTCTGCATGTGTGCTCATGTGTGCATATAGCTTGGTTCATTCTGCTTGTCCGAGCCTGCGTCAGGTTCAGATGCTTTTGCGCTGCAAGCAAGGGCAAAGAAGGACGGAGACCATTGGGTGATCAACGGGTCCAAAATGTGGATCACCAATTCGTATGAGGCCGAGATCTTCCTTATCTTTGCAAATGTGAATTCTACTTGTTCCCCCTTTACGTTATTGGCTGAAAGAGCCCTAGGTCGATCCAAGCAAGGGCTACAAGGGTATCACTTGCTTTATTGCAACGAAAGACATGGGCGTGCAAATAGCCAAGAAGGAAGAGAAGCTTGGAATTAGGGCGTCATCGACGTGTACACTTAATTTTGACGATCTTCGAATACCAGCCGAGAATATTATAGGCGGTGAGGGCAAGGGTTACAAGGTCAGTAGCTTGTTTCAGGCGAAGAAATCTAGCTAATTTTTCTAATCACAGCTTGCCATCGAAATTCTGAATGAGGGTAGGTAATGTTCGTTGTCGACACTACGAAAGCTCACTTCCGCAGGTCGTATCGGTATCGCTGCTCAAATGTTGGGCCTCGCTCAAGGCGCGTTTGATAAAGCTGTTCCTTATACCTACCAACGGACTCAGTTTGGTCAGCCAATTGGAACCTTCCAGGGCATGCAGTTCCAAATTGCAGAGGCTGCAGTTGAACTTGAAACTGCACGCTTGCTTACATATAATGCAGCAAGGCGGAAGGAGGAAGGTCGGAGCTTTACGAAGAGGCGGCAATGGCCAAGTACTGGGCTAGTCAGGTGGCTCAACACGTGAGTGGGTCGGCTATCGAGTGGTGTGGAGGTGTCGGGTTCACAAGGGAGACGGGGATTGAGAAATTCTGGCGAGACTCGAAGATCGTGAGTGATGCTCTGATTGAGTGGACTATATTAATTAAGCTGGTATGCATTACAGGGTGCAATCTACGAGGGGACGTCAAATATCCAATTGCAAACAATCGCGAAGTTCATCCAACAAGAGTACTCTCGATGACTATAGGTTTGCGCTATCAATAGACAAATATTGTCAAATAGTTACGTCTGCATGAAGAGCAGCATTCCTTCAAATACAGCCCAGCCAATTGCCGAGCTGAGGATCTTCCTAGACATGCGGAGAGATGCGCCATCGAAAAAACCAGCTGCACCACGTTGCTGTGAATTGGGTGATAAGATTACCACTCAAATATGTAAACCAGTGGAACTAGCCTTAAAAATCCTCATGACAGTCGTAGTAAAGCCACGGTACCTGTCTTCTGAACGAACTTGCATTTTCGTCTGAGTAAGCCATCAGATATTCTGGAAGGAGGGGCAGCCTGAAGAGATGACCTTTATAACATCAAATGGGTGTGTTGCCATTGTGGCGATGGCACCTGCAGATGCTGCCGAGAAGCTGTGTATGCCTGCTGCATACGCTGTTGGGACTAAGTACGCTGGGACATATGAGCCGAATGCTTGCATCACCAAGAACAAGCTCACTTGTCTCGCGTTTAATACTCTCGTATATGACGACGAATAGACCGGCATATGGCGCATCCCGCAGCGATGATGCAACAAATCCGCGCATGAGTTCAGACGGTCCCATACGAGTAATGGAAAGCAGCGAGCCTGATAAACTACGGTATGCATGCAACTCACTCTGCGTAATGCTAGGATATTAAAATCACAGCGGTTTACGCGACCACACGAACCTCGAAACGTGCTTTCAAAATAGAAAATGGGTTAAGGATCAATCCGACTCCGACTCGAGCGGTCGCGCCTGCTATGAGGTTGCCCTGACCAGACAACTTCGGAAGAACAGTTTTAGAGTTGCCGGGGCTGTGCCGCTGGTGTGCGGAAAAATAAGCCGACTTTGCCATGACAGAGCGTAGGTAAGTCAGGCTCGTAAAGTAGAGGGCCACTCCTGGAACATTGCTGGTATGGAAAAAAGTTGTTGATGAGAGTGATGCGAAATATAATGGAACGCACCGAACCAACGTAGCACTTGTACCCGTCCATAACCCTTTTATGCCCTCACTCCGGAGAATGTCCTTAGTCGTACGCCATATAATGGTTGTATTGCTTCAGAAACATGAGTTCTTAGGCAGTACGATTATAAGGTCATACGTGAAGCCTACCGGGCATTTAGGGCAGAGTCTCCTTGTTGAATCCTAGTCTTGAGGAGGTCGACTGTGCACCGACTTAAACGAAATCAGACACCAAGTGCTTCCACAAATTACTCACGAGGCTGTAACAAGATGGCTCCCGCGAACCCAGAGAGGGCGCCTGAAAAGTCAGAAGACGTCAGAACAAGCTATGATAAGAGGAGCCCATCAGCTGCTCTGACCCGAGAGCAAATGCTGACCGACTGCAGCATTTTTCATAAATGGAGTGAATATGACAACAAAGAGGATGGCAGGAGAGTTGAAGCGCCTTTTACCAAATTGAGTAACTCTTAGGCCAATATGATGTTTAGCACCTACATACCGCGCGGCGACAGCTTCACAACGATGGGAGCTGCTTTAGGGGAGCAACCTCTGTCGTCAACAAATACAAGAGGCATCGCAAGGAGAAACCTAAGTTTTTAATTCTTCCTTAACCTTCTGTAAAGGCAACTTTGCGTTTTAGCATGGGATACCGATGTCTTCGACCAGTAAGCATAGCATTGCCTTCATGTCAGTTAAAACTACTTCTTACTGTAGTTCTTTTGTAGTGTGAGTATCTTGATGATATAACTGTCAGCACATGCTCGACTCTAATCTAGTGGAAAGTAGAACTATTTCGACCAGATGATAACAAAGGCGGCGTCTTCACCGAGGAGTCGTCTTTTGCGACACTTTTCCCCAAAATATAGGGAGAAGTACCTGGGAAAAGTTTGGAACGCGGTGACTCAAATTCTGGACTTGCATGTAAGTGATTGCAATTTCCGCTGTACCGTCGACTCATCAGCATCCAGGGTATTGCGTGCACGTTGGACTTGGTCCATGGGGTATTCAAAGCAAGAGACATTATAAAACTACTCGCAAGAGGGGTCACAATCACTCAAGCTCAGAAGACGACATATCATCAAAATCGGTAATCTTGTTCGCAACAAGGACCGGTTCATCAAATGGAGACAACGAATCATTGGGCCGTACGGGAGTACTCTAAAGGTGAGTATCGAGTAATTTCGACTGTCTCAATGTCGTTAACGTTTTGCAGGCCATTGAATTATTAACGCAGTGTTGCGTTCTCATGCAAGGAAACACGGACTGCGTTATGTGTCCATACAAGGCACTAAAGCAAGTTTGGCGTATAGTCGTCGATTGCATGAAAAAGATCTTATTTACCGCACCAAGGTGTGTATCCTAAGATTTTTTCTTCCCGCAGTTCTATTAAATCATTTGAAGTAACTAATGATAAAGAAGGAGCTTGCAAAGGATTTGAACTTGTCAACATAATCCTGGGACCGGCTCTTACCCAAGTTCAGGAATCCACGTTTGAAAACGTCTGACAAGACGACAAAGAGGAACGGGAAACTCGCAGGCGTCCTGAACCTAAAATTCAACTCCAGATGCTTTACAAATGCCCATTCCGCCAGCATATAACTCTCTTCTTCATCCAGATAGACCCACTGCCAGCGCAGTACAAGCCATATTATAATCAGAAGGCTTTCGAAAACGGGACTGCCACAACCAGGGTGGCTGTCCCACTGGGAGCCAATGACACGACCTTCAGTGGCTGATTTGCTTAAATACCCTTGTTTTGCAATCTAGTACCTAACAATCGAGCCTGGCTTTCTGCTGGGAATGTTGCAGGTCCACTGTATCGAATTGGTTACAATTCCGAGGTTGAAACCCCTCATAGCTCTTCATCGATGGACAGGTCGCCAATTTACTTACGCTCGCGTGCGCTTTTATGCGTTTATCGCGGGTCGGTCACCCCGAAGATAAGCACTACATGTGGTTTGATAACACACATGATTATCTTTCGAACAAGGGACATCGACTACCAGAAGATGCGAGTGAAACATTGTATCGTTGTATTACAAGCAATCTGTCTGCAATGACTCGTACAAGTTACAATTAGCCTTACAGCTTGGCGAAAATCCCGTGAACTGTCAGTCTTCGTCTGTTGTCAGAAATAAGCTCGGATCTTTGAAGCTTTCTGCATGCACTGTATTGGGCGTGGGCGGGGCCAGCAGCGTATGACCCACCCATTAATATTGATACTCGCTGTATATTATCTGTGTATGTATCTTTCAAGCCAGACCAGAGCCTTTCGAGACATAAACCGAGCGAGAATCCCATCCAGCCATCCCTCAATCTTTATCATTTCCGTCTATGAATAGTGCAGCGTTGATAAAGATTTTGATTAAAATCCAGAGCTTTATTGTTGTCGACATATATCGCTACATATGCATCTCCGTCTCCTCGACTCTCGCTAGAGCCTCTGTCAGCGACCATCCGGTCTTGGTTCTGATAATCACAAAGATCAATTTTAAGTCATACTTTGTTTAAAAAATGACACTCACGTGACCATTGTACACTCAAAATCAAATTATCATAACCTTTGCCGTTCAGCTTTTCCATTGCCCGTTGCGCAATAGCGCGCTCATCAAAAGATACAAAGGCGAAGCCTTTGCCAATACCCGTTTCTCGGTCACGGCCGACGTAAACCCTCGCTACACGTCCGAACGTACCGAAAAGTTCGCGAAGATCGGATTCTTGCGTGTCTTCAGAGATATTGGTGACACGAAGTGTGGGGAGGTCTTCGCGAGAGCCGCCTGGACGTCCCATGGATTCGCCAGGACGAGAAGCGCCACCACGCATCGATGGTGGTACATATTTGCCGCCAGTCGCCCCGCTGGCTGCAGGAGCAGGTACGTCGGCCGCGTCATCAGCAGGCGGTAGGTCTGTCCGTGTCCGTGTCAACAAGATCGAGAATGAAGTGAATATACCATGATGCGGAAAAGGACCAACCAGCAGTTTCGAGACCGGCGAGAGAGTCCTTATATGGGCACTTGGCGGTGAAGTGATCACCTTTGCAAAGACGACAGACAACCTTGCCTGCACCGGCCTTTGCAAGTTCGCTTTTGATATTTTGCTCGGGCGTTACCTCCGGCTCAGAGGACTTCCATAACTGTCAGTCTGATTCAAGAATAGATGAACACTATAAACAAACCTTGTTTCCTGCACTAATTTTCAAAACAACATTCTCTCCTACTGTGGTCGTCGCTCGATCTGGCCCTTCCTTGTTCCCTCGTTCCTTGCCAAACTTGGCCCATTTCTTGCGTTCAGCAACTGTGTGCTCGACGACGGATTTCTGAAGGGTACGTTTTATTTTACGTGTTATCTTAAAGAAAATATGGTGATGAAAAAACGCCGACATGGCAGATGGCACAGATGAGACATGGCATGCTGACCGATAGACAGTGGGCAGACGTACCTTGACCTTCTTTCCCTCATCATTTATAGCATACTCGATAGTGATACGGATTCCATTCTCATCCACATAATCCTCAATCTTTGGTTGATCTATTTGAGAACGTTAGACTGCGATGTGATTGTGGACGCGAGGGTGGGTATTCACCAAGCTCGTCAACGTCATCTGCCCAAGAAGTTTTGGGTATACTGTGAAAATTTATAAACTTGACAGCTCGAACCCTGGAAACTCCAAACCTACGGTGCTGCTGCCATGTTATCAGTGAATAAGTATGTTGCCAATGCGCTGCATGGAGTTGACAGAATAATGGTGGCTGTGCTGTTCACGTGATCGGAATTTTGCAGCCTTCATCCATTAAGTAGATTACTAGTGTCCACATCGCCCTCGACGTCCCAAAGCGCACGACATAATCGCCCTCTTCAATGGTAAGCTATTGTCTTGCCTATATTATAGTCAGAATCCACTGCAGGATTGGTTCGAAATATAAATAATCCGAGTCTAAATGGTGGATTGACAACCCGCACTTTGGATGTGGTACCTCTATCATCACAACCGCTAACGCGTTACTCCCTTTGCGATGCACAGGCCTCCTTAGAACTTGCCGCGACTTATGCCGCACTTATCCTCGCCGATGAGGGTATTGAAATTACCGTGCGTATCTTGCAGGTTTCACTTATATATTTCTCGTAGCTCAAGAGGTACATGCAGGCTGACAAAATACTCGCCTTGACTGAAGCTGCCTCGGTCGAGCTCGAGCCAATCTGGGCATCTCTCCTTGCTAAGGCTTTGGAGGGAAAGAATGTGAAGGATCTCCTATCAAACGTCGGTGCTGGTGGAGGTGCACCGGCTGTCGGCGCACCCGTTGCTGCTGCCGCCGGTGGTGCCGCTGCTGTCGAAGCACCGAAAGAAGAGGAGAAGAAGGAGGAACCAAAAGAGGAGTCAGACGACGATATGGTAAGTCTTAAATCGTCTTTTTCAATCATCACGGGTTACTGACTCTTGTTCACAGGGCTTCGGGTTGTTCGATTAATCTGCAGTTTTCCTTCATTATGTTATTCATCCATTGCATACGCTACATGGGTTCGCTCTCTACATCTTGCGTTGTATCCCTCACGCCACTTTGTGCTACGCACTGAATTCAACATCTGAAATCCATCTTGATGACTACTTGAGAAAGATGAGAGCTTACTAGAGACATACACCTCATCCCGTAGATGTTTTGCAGTCCGTTAAATTAATTTCTGTCTGCACAACACGCCATTCAAGCCCTTCGGAAGTGATACCTGTAGCTGAAGGGCAACTGATACGCAGGTTCCCCAGTCGACTTCAGGCACAAAGGGCTGAAGTTCATGGATCAAGGTGTGCGTTGTGAGACGCGATGGGCACACGGGGAGTCCCCTAGAATAGATAGAATTATAGATTATAACTCTCCATAGTACATAAATTTTGAATCAAAAAAAGGCGTGCGTGGTAGCGCCTGAGCTGACAGTTATGCGAAGTATCTTTGTCACAGTCGAGATTCAAAGACGGGGTGTTATCGAAAGCATGCATAAAATACGCAGAAGGTAATTATAAGGGAAGTATTGATACCAGGACCATCATATTTGCATAGTCAGGACAACAAATCTGAAAGATTGCAATACAATTGTACGATACCGCGTGTAGTACTATTGTTCACCAAAGGCCTACTATAACGTTCCATAAGCAAAATTTACATAATACACGGAAGCTTGTGGCGGAACGTGTCGGTTGTTTTGAATCACAACCATGTTTGAAACTTGACTGTCCTGCCCTTAGGATCCTTCGACAAGATGAAAACATTGATGCACGTCGAGTACATGAGCATATCATTCGAATCTTGCCACCGTACGACTATCAGATGGAGACTCCTGATGCTTGCGCGGGCGTTGAAGGCGACATCACGACGAATACCTTGCCTCACTTCCGAGGATATTAGCGCAGTCGGCGTCAATCGGAGCAGCGAAAGTGATCCTTTGCACACGCATTGATGCTTTGGCCGTGATCGATGACGATTGTCAGACAATTGTTCTTCGTCAATGCAATTTTGTCTGTCATCTTTCTTACATACCGTTACTTTCCTCAATTCACTAGAATTGGATGGATGCGCCAGCAAAGCTCCGCAGCACATACCTATGATCTACACATGGGACGGACGGTAATACACTGACCGTCGCGAACAGCCGTCCCTCCTACATAAAGATCATTCCATACCTCCTTGGTGCACCTTTCAAATACCAGCGTTGTTCCCTATGGCTCCGTGTCACCATATTCAAGTTTGTAGCTAAGGGCAATTTTGTCATGGAGTTGCCGTTGACAAACGTTGAAGGGGATGATCAACAGCCGGGGGAGGCTGCGGGACAGGAAAACCTAAGGAAGGACGACGAAGAGTTGGGTAACATAGCATTCGATGGCGTGCGTCCGGTACTTCATGTGCACAGCGGACAAAATCTGTCGCACAAGGAGAAAGGTCGTTTAAGGAACGGGCGAGGGACTTTGCTTGTGACCACAGGAAAACGTGAGGGAGTAGTTGATATGCTTGGGCCTGGATTAGTTTAAAGAGATGTGTGCGTTTTGCGTTCAGTCTTTCTTCCAGGTGTAGCCACTCTATCCTGAATATTTAAACTTTGGTATAGTTATATGCTACTTGAGTGAATTGCTTTGCTCGGCCAGGCAAGCTCATAAGCATTTCGACATCATGACTTTTAACAAGCCCATGGCTTAGCTTCGCATGCAATTCGGACGGGTTCTCCTTATAACAAGCGTTGGTAGATATATAGAGAAATAAGAATAAGGTAGTCAGGCGGAAAAATAACTTTTATAACGCATCTTCAAACAATAACCTTCGTGGTTTGCCTATGTGGGGTGATGGTGAATATAGAGCAGGCCTATGAAAGATACTATTAGAGGTATGAATGGGTCACCGACTATGATCGCACTGACATAGAAGTTCCACAATTTGCAGCGGCGTTACCCATAATAATGCTTTCTGATACACCAGCGATACTGTCGTTCTTCCCGAAGGCCGCTGCATCAAACAAATGGTCTGTTGTCTTTTCGAAGGAAGCAAGCATAAGAACGCTGTCCTTCATTTTCGCGACACCAAAGCGAGTGATACCGAGAACCTCTCCCTGAGTGAACAATTAGCTAGGGAAATCGGTATTGCACCGCACTCGTACTTTGTAGCTCATGACATCGCCAAGCAACATAACATGACGAGGGTCAATGCTCATTCCGTGACTCTGCATGGTATACTGGATTTCGTCGATAATGGTCCGTCTTGCTGCTTCAATCCCCAAGACTTTTGCTGACTCAATCACATGGTTGGAAGTCGTGGCCTCGCCAACAATCCCTACATCTAGGTCAGCAAACCGTGACTGGTATGAAGAACAGAAAACCTACCCTCCGTGGTCATGACCTTCTGTAGTCCGTAACCTTCCACAAGTAGTTCCTTGTCTCCTTTTTTCCCCTTGGCGTCATCCTTCTCTTTGATGTTAATGACGGCGCGCTGAATAGTTGGCACTCCCTGTTGAAATAATTCAAAGAGTGATCACGGGCAAGACCAAGTGATTGACCTTGACTACTACATCCGGCAAAACTCGCTTCAATTCTCGTAACTTATAGTATTTGTCCGTTCCATCAATATAGATGCGCAAGCGGTTTCTGCGAGGAATGACGGTAATGGACTGTCTACAGTAAGTTTTGTGTCATCATATACATGACACGGATCTCACCTCTTGTTTAATCTTGAGCTTTCTCGTGGCTACGATCGCCCACTTTATATCGTCCAGTGTGAGTTCAAGCTGATGTGATAGGTGAGCATGCGTTGAATGATATGGCAAAGGACTAACCTGGAGCTTTTGAATGGTATCCATATCTATAATTACACCGATATAAGTGTACTCTGGCGCCCATGCCTCTTCAAAAACAGCTGCAATCTGCACGGAATTCAGAATGACATCCGAGGTTCATTGGGTGAAAATGTCTTACATCGCCCAAATGAGTTTTTTCAAGACGGCCCTTAACTATACGTGCAGAAGGCTCGCTGTTAGGAGTCACGAGCTTGCAGCTAATAATGGGCGTGCTAATAGTCTTGGACGCATTGATGATTTCTTTGATTCGCGGGACACCAAGCGTAACGTTCATCGAAGCAACCCCGGCAAAATGGAAGGTCTTGAGGGTCATTTGTGTCCCTGGTTCTCCAATGGACTGAGCACCAACTGCACCTACAGTGGAGCCTGAACTGCAATTAGTCTCCCTAAAGGCAACTCGTATAGACTCCACTTACCGGGCTCAATCCTGGCTTTGACATACTTTTGCCAGCACAAGGCAAGAAAATGCTGGAGCTGAGACTCGGTAACTTTGGCCTTGTTGTCTACGATGGCCTTGGAAGCGGCTAAGGAACATGTCAGAAAGCAAAGCACAGACATGTTTTCTGTGCAAACCTGAAGCTCCCATAGACAAGTCGGTATCGCGATCCCATTCATCTGAGCGTTCCAGAGCCTCAAACATTCCCCGGCTTTTGCGCATCGCAGCGAGATGATGAGCGATATGCTGAACGACGAAGTCTCGTATAGTGTCAAGGTATGCTGGTGTGCACTCGCTGGTGAACTTTGGTTCCTTGAGCTCTAGATCAACGAGTTCCACGATCTCGAAGGGGAGTAAACCGCGACCACGACGGTTTCCTATTGCCTGCAAAAATGTGAGACGTTTGGATCAGATGGACAGCCGGGTACACACTAAAGCATGCGTCCATGCTCGCTCAAACTCGACTGGCTGTGCGTCACCTTCAAGACATGCAGGATCCAAGCCATCATCACCATATCTGAACTGTACAACACCGCCCGTGGAGTTGCGCACAGATAGATCATATTGAGTGGTCAGATCCTCCAATGCCTTCATCAAACGTCGTTGCATGTAACCGGTCTCAGCGGTCTTCACCGCGGTGTCGACCAAACCCTCGCGACCGGAGATGGCGTGAAACAGAAATTCGGTCGGTAGCAGGCCACTGAAAAAGCTGTTTCTAACGAAACCTTTGGATGGAGGTTCTTTCGATTTCTTCGGGAAATGCGGTAAAGAACGATCTTGAAACCCATCTGGAACACGGTGACCCGCAATGATTTGCTGACCGACACAGGCAACCATCTGAGAAACATTGATCACGGAACCTAATAACACTAAGCGACACTGGCAAATAGAATCCGAGGGACAAACCTTTAGAGCCACAAGTTGCCATGATTAGAGGTGCGTTATGTCGACTCAGCTCCTGCATACAGATGTCTCCGACCTTGTCCCGAACTCTTGAAAGGATTCCAGATATCATAGCTTCAAGTGTTTGTTCTTGGTTGCATCCTGGTTTATTCTCCAGCTTCCCCTTCTTTGCCTGCGTAATGAGATTTGTACATTCAGCGTAAGCAGCCTCAACCATCTGGTTTTTCTTTGACGCAAGGATTGGCCCCGGAATGACGTCGTTGATTCCGAGAGAGAAACCGAAGTTGGCTGAAAGGAAATTAGAATGTGAACCGTGCCCGATTAATGACAAGACGCACCCAACCAACGAGCGCACAGTTTTGCTACACGGTTCATGGCTGCAGCAGCCTCATGTGGGCCGTAGTCCCTCATTATTATTCCGAATATCGACTTCTTCTTCCCGCTGCCGACGATGGCTTTATCCATGACACCACACATAACTTCGCTGTTGACGATGACAAGCCACGCATCGTTTGGAGACAGATCTGGGGCCGGGTCTTTGATGGAGGGGTAATGTTCAGGTTTCAACTTTTCCGGCTTATTGCACTTGCATTCAACGTTCACAAATACGTTGGATTGCTTGTTAGGACGCATGAGAACGTTGAAAATCTGTTTGCCTGTCCATAATCGTATAGGCTTCCAGATCGTCGGAGGGGGTATGTCAATCTGTAAGTTGGCATCGGCAAAGTAGCAACATATTTGCGTGAACTGGCGACGGTCGAAAAATGTATCTTTACGAGTCATCAAGTAGGAAGCCGTGATGAAATCTTGAATGGCGGCAATCACAGGCTCTCCGTTCCGAGGAGTAACTAGATTATGTTTCACGCTCATGAGCTCGAGCGCTTCTGTTCTTGCTTCCTCGGTCTGAGGAATATCTAATCGAGAGATCATGAGTGTTCGAATATCAGTCAGCACGACAAAAAACTAACGAAGATTCATTTCATCGCCGTCAAAATCGGCATTGTACGGGCCGCAGACACATTCGTTTAGACGGAAGGAGCGCCAAGGACGGACCTTGACCCTGTGACACATGATCGAGAGCTAGAAGGTACCAAGTCAGTGAAGGTTTGAAGCTTATGCAGAACGAAAGACCTTGTGTAGACTGGGTTGCCGATTGAACAGGGCGATATCACCATCGATGATATGCCTCTCGACAATGTCTCCAATTCTCAGACTGTCAGCCACTGCATTGCGATTGCCAAACTTCAAGAATTTCTTGAAGCCACTGCTGCCCGCGGTTACGTAGTTAGCGCCAGGGTGTACATCACACCCATTGCGAATGGCTTGTTTGAGACCGTCAATGTTATGGGAAGTCACACGTTCCGGATACGTCAATATCTTCGCGACACGCTCCGGTACCGCTACTTCATCGATGCGCAAGTTTGGATCAGGGGAGATCACGGTACGAGCTGAGAAATCAACACGCTTCCCAGACAAGTTACCACGGAATCGACCCTGTTTACCCTTCAGGCGCTGTACAAAGCCCCTCATTGGCTTTTGACCAGCTTGTGACGGTACCCCAGGAAGTTCGGAGTTGATGTACATGGCGACAGAAAGTTGAAGGAACTCCCAGTGTTCCTGAGCGCAAGTTGAGTAATGGCAAGCATCGTGAATAATCCTCACCTACCATAAATTGGGCAGTGGGCGCTCCTTTAGACAAACCCTGCTTTATCAGAGCATTGGTGAAAACAATCTCCGTAAGTTTAACAGTGAGGTCATCTTCGTTGGAAGCTCCATCCTGGGCAACAGATGGTCTGATACAAACCGGTGGAACGGAGATGTACTGCCAGATATACTCTTCTGGACGACCGAACTCGGGTCGTAGGCCAAGCAATTCGCAGTCCTGAACACAGATGTTAGTCTTCTGAACGTTTTGAAAGTAGACGTAAACTTGACTTCATCAGATATTCTTTTAAAAAGATCGAGGGTTTTCAGTGGATTTAAATCTTCATGAATTGCCTTATTCAAGTACATCCCAAGTTCCTTCTGCGCCTCTACCGCTGGAGCAAATGTATGCTTCCATTTCTCCATTTCGTCTGCTGTCTTCTTCGCGCGGAATTTATCGTGGATGATCTTCAACACTCCTGCCTTTTTAACAGCGCCATTCGTTGCTGAGCAGTACGGGCAATAGACGACCTTTCGTGCAATTGTGTTAACCTGTTTGCATAACGCTTGCCGGTGGATATTTTCAAGACCTGGTCTGCGGAAGCGTTTGAGGTATGTCCGCCGGTCGGGTTCCTCCAGTAGCACGCGGGCGCAGGTCTTTTTGTCACGTTATCAAGCAGGAAAAGTATGAAAGTTTATCAGCTTACCTTGCATATGGCCTGGAGGATGGCAATAGTATGTTTGAAGTAGCCGATATGGAATACTGGGACCACTAGTTTAATATATGCGTAGTGGCCAACGCAATCGACAGAATTAAGGCCGCAGGTCTCGCAAAATGCATTTTTTTCTGTCGTTCCCTGAGATGGTAATCAGTTGCATTGTGCACGGGAAGGTATGCGCAACTCACCAGCCGACGATCTAAAACACCATCTTTGACGGGAAGTCGATCAGTGGGTGTATACAGGTCGCGATGAGTGATCTGGAATTCGGAGATCTTGACTGTGTCTTGGGCATTGAGCAAGCTGAACTGTAGCTGTTTTCTGATGGGCTCTCGCGTCAACTAATTTAAGAAAACTAGATGGGGGAAATGGACATACATAACTTTTGGTGCCTCAGAAGGTACTGTCTCTTTCATGGTAGGAATTTTAGTACAATGCGACGATGCCTGTCACTCATGCGCAAAGCACGAGTAGCGTGTCTGTGTATATATAAGTACAACTTGAGCTTGAGTTCGACGTCCCTAGCTATAGCAAACTTTTGGATAGAATCGATCAATGTGTGACGTGACTGTATGTGACCCCGTGACGAGACTTGCGCGTCGCGTGCCTGCGATTGAATCATACCCTCCATTCAAACCATGTCGAGAACATCATACGATAGGTTCGAGTATTCACCAGTTTCGCCATCTGCATGCTCATGAATTGTTTGGCAGATATCTCACTGTATTCTCTCCCGAGGGCCGACTGTACCAAGTCGGTGCGCTGATGATTATTGGACATGCTGTCATGACGCGTGCTCATAGACTCCCCTCTAGAATATGCATTCAAGGCTATCTCTGGTTCAGGCCACACAGCAGTTTCTGTCAGAGGACATGATACCTCTGTAGTTATTACCCAAAAGAAGATCCCAGTATGTTGTGCTACCAACCTGTGGTCATCATGATACTTACTTCAGATCAGGATAAGCTGTTGGATGCATCGACTGTTACGCACCTCTATAGCATCACCCGTACTATTGGGTGTGTTATGACTGGCCTTGTCGGTAAGTAAAAATGCTGGGGTGGAATAGCTTGTACTTGCGCTGACGTAGGCTATAATACAGCTGATGCCCGTGCCCAAGTCTTACGTGCTCAGCAAGAGGCTGTCCAATGGAGATACAAGTATGGATATGAGATAACTCCGGATGCTCTGGCACGACGACTGGCAAACATTAATCAAGTCTACACGCAACGGGCTGGCATGCGACCCCTAGGCATCTGTGAGGGCACCAAATATTTTTGTTACCGTCGTTCACAACTAACGACAATAAATTTGCTCGTAGCTATGATCCTAATTGGCATCGATCCAGAATACGGGCCGCAATGTTTCAAATTGGACCCTGCAGGCTACTTTGTTGGGTTCCACGCCACTGCTGCTGGACAGAAACAGCAAGAAGCGATGAACCACCTAGAAAAGAAATGGAAGAAGCTAGACAAGGGTAAGGGAGCCGATGATGCTGCGGCTGCCGGTAAGAAGCTCAGTAGGGCAGAGGTTATTGAGGTGAGCAACACTATATTACAGAATGACGTGGATAGCTGAGCATTGTTTAGATTGCAATAGAAGCAATGTCGACGGTTCATGCGACGGACTACAAGGCTGGAGAGATAGAGATTGGGATCGTGTCCACTGCTGAGGACGAGGACCCCAAGACTCGTGGTGAATGGCGTGTGATGGATGAGGCTGAGGTAGAAAGATATCTGCTAGCATATGCAGAAAAGGACTAGGATGCATTGTTGCACACATGAGAATTAATCATTTGCTCTCGGAAATTCGGAAACAGTAGTTTTGGGGGTGACGCGGTATGAATCATAGATGGTGTCTATCGAATTTATCTATTCTATCGCAGAGAAGCTCCTCCACTCTGCGCGACTGTGAGTACTGAATCATTTGTTACACAGAAATACTGACCAGGATGGCATCTATCTCTACTTGCTCCAAGTACCTAGAGGACGGTTTCGAGAAGCGTGCCGGAACGTCCCAGAATTCTAGGAATACAGCATGATCTTGTGGTGCTCGGGGTGAGCTATGAGGATCAGCCTTTTCAGAAAAGGACTTTTGCCATTCTCGAGGAGCAGCTGGATGAGGGTGAGAAGGACCAACAGCTATTATGACGTTTAGGTGTTATGCAAGACAATAAATTACCATTGCAACGCACTAGCTGGCCATACACGCTTTCCGATGAAGCTGATTAGAGGTTTATGTGCTAGCACTTTAACAGATGGGTGCATGGTAACTGGTGGCTAAGAAGCGGGCCGCCTGGCAAAAGCTGCATCGTATTTGTACATGTTTACTTGGCCACCGGAAAGGCTGAAGCAACCGCGCCGATCGCCTGGAGACGCCAAGTGGCAAAGGTATATAGTAGACGCTTGAAAGATAAATTCAGGTATACGACTGCTGGCATACTTTGACAGTTCTTTGTTTCCTAGAAACAATATGTCGGTTCTTCAGGCGTACTCTTCCCTTTCATTGAGCTCTCCAAGAGCTACAATTTCACACACACTTCAATCAATCGTTGGTATGTCTTAATCATATCTCATGGCTAACTACTTCGATCTGGTTTTCAGGTGCTGCGCCTATCGATCCTCCTTCCTGTAAAGCACTCATTCAGCTTATCATTGATGATCTCCAGGCTGTCGTTATCGATGGCTCGTCCAGCCGTTTGATCAGAGACGGTTTGTTCACTTTATCATATTTGTACACTTTCCGTACTGATCCTATGTCAATTGCAGACGCATTGTCCGCTCTTTCTGCAGTCAAGGGACTTGGTAAAATTCCCCACGGTGCCCAAGTCCTTGCATCAGTTCCTAACCTCAAATGTCTTATGACGCTTGCCATAAAACTCGAAACTGCGCCTGATGCATCGAATGAAGCTTTGAAGTGCGTTGCCAACACCTTACTCCTCAGTGAACCTGCCCGTACCAGGTTACTGAGTCAAGAAATTGATGGAGGAAATATCTGTGCCGACCTGCTCCAGGTCAGAGCCCATTACCCTCCGTGTTTTTGCATTCAACTCATTTTTTTAAAAAGAAATCTGCAACACCCGAGAACACATTTCTCTTATCCAGGATTCTCTTCCTCTGTACTGCATCCTCTCATCAATCCTTTTCCTTCATTGAATCCATCATCGAGACAAAACGCACTCACTTTCCTGGAAATGGAACGATACTCGATGTTATTGCCCTTAAGTTGGATGATTTAATTGCGTCCATGCAAGCTGGAATAAAGATGTCCCGCGATGCAATGACAGATCTTCTAAAACTCACCTTCAATCTCCTCGTACACTATCCCAAGGTCAGTCTCTTCTTTTTTAGCCACCATTACGAACTCCCGGTTGCATCATAGCTGGCCCCCTCTGAGTTACAATCTCCCGGCATAGTCTGCTCTCCTGTAGACCAAAAGGTAATGGGAGATTTCTGGAATTCACGGCTTGACGGGTGAGTGCCCTTGTGGTGATTTTTATCGCAGTAACTCACATGGTGCTACAGCATCCTACCTCCACTTGTTCGTGCCTTTCAGACCCTCCCCCTTTCCTCCCCAAATCCCCTTACATCGCCGCTGACTCATATAATTCACTCACTAATCACTATCCCTGTCGACGCGTCATCCCGAGCGACATGGTTTGTACTCATCCGCATTTGTATTCGACTACCCCACAGGCCCGGTTCCCCCGAGTCCACGACCTCTTCTTCGTTTGGTTCAAGTCATGATAACCAGTCAGCGCCTAAGGAGCCAAAGGCCAGCCATATTGAGCGCGCCATATCGTCCGTCATTTCAGCTGGTCGCCGTTCATTTGCTGCTCTCCACGTTCGGAATCGCCTTCGGCGGCTGACTGCGCTTCACGGGCTTATGAACTCCTGGATATGACCCTTGCTCATTTCCTTCCAGGCGATATCGATCCAGATGATTCTGCAGTACGAGATCTGTGCAAGATCGATGGTGATACGTCCTTGGATGAAATCCTGTGCCCGCTTGTTCTACTTATCACACGATTCTGTCTCGGTGACGATGATGCCAAGACAAGGATAAGACAGTGGTTAGTGCCTGAAAATCTGGACAGGACGCATCCTTTGGAGAAGAGAGCAGACCTTTTAGGTCGGTGTTTGAGACTCCTTGCATCTGTCTACCACAGCAGGTTGAAGGACGCTATGGGAGAAATGTTGTATGCAATGTGCGATTCAAACGGTAAGTCATATGCGCCTCCCGTTGTTTATGTTTACTAATGAATTTTAGCTTCATCCCTTGCCGGTTATTTCGGATACGGCAATGTTGCTGGTTTCCTTTATCACAAAGGCGTTGTCAGTGCGCCGCCTGTCAGCACAACGTCAGGCGCACCACCGACTACTGCGTCAGGTTTACCCATCAACCCTATCACCGGCACCGTCGAGCATCCCTTAGAAACCGTTGACATGACTGATGAGGAGAAGGAACACGAGGCGGAGAAGTTGTTTGTGTTGTTTGATCGGTTGGAGAAGACTGGTGCGCTACCTCCGAGCCAGAATCCCTATCGCAAGGCATTTCAGGAGGGTAAAATGGGTTGATCTCAGTCAGTAACAGTGAATACGAAGTTACCATGGACTTGCGAGTACCTTACTTACCGATCCATCCCTTGTTTTTGTTTCCTTACCTTGAATCCACAGTTAATGTAGTATGATAGAT
>JABBWL010000590.1:0-23312 GCA_016758765.1 Suillus cothurnatus | reverse complement strand
AACAACGTCACTTAGTGGCCAAGGCCATTTCTTACTCGTGTTGGTATATCAGGGCATATGTGGAAGACACGGATGGGCTACCCTGGATTTCCGAGGTCCTCGAGGCAGGCTTGTTGCCTTCGCTGCTAGCGGTTGAGCCGTGGGTAAGACACCTCAAGGATAATAATGACGAAGACTGGGAGCCACTCTGGCTTCTTCTCTCGACTATTTTCCCCAAGTATGCGATTTTTCGTTCCGTGCTCAAAGTGATGGGTCGGTCTATCAAGGCCCTTAACGCCGTTAAGGCGGTAGATAGGCCAAAACCGGATGGTCCAATGTACAAATACTGGACCACATTGGAGACACTTGTGATGTCCCGACTTAATTTGTTGGAGACTGATGACGTTCGACGAGGCACATGTTGATTCTTGTCAAAGTCCAAAGGTGCATACCATTTTCCTCTATGTTGTGTAGTGATTGTTGTCTAGTGCAATAAATCGGGAGCAGCAGGCACCTTCAAGCGCTGCGCAGGTTGCCTTCACGTGCATTACTGCAGCAGAGAATGTCAGATTTACGATTGGAAACAAGGCGGCCATCAAACGTATTGTCGCGGAATACAAGCTCGCCGTGCCAGTATGTGTTTCATAAATTTGCGATTGATGCCGATTTCATAGATTCTTCACAGAAGGAATCATCCCGTATTTCCACTCGTGATCTCCGTTTTCTCGATCGCGTCATTGCATCTGATCTCTCGTATCATAACGAGCGAATTTCCAAGACAGCAGCAATACATGCTCCGGGGCCCGCAGTCGTTGAGATTGATTATACCTGCATTCCTTTCCGCATCGGTGTTGGCTGCACCGAATCGCTCCCTGTGCCAGACACCTGCAAGTGTGACAGGCTGATGCAACAAAAGTGGGACACTATGGTGGAGCTGGCACGGAACAGCAAAACGCCGGGGCAGAAGCTCCTGGTTCGCGCCTTCATTCCATGTGGATCTGCGCCGAAAGTAAAATTGCAGCTCATCCCAATCAAACGGATCATCCCTGGTTATGACCCGAGCCAAGACCATGATCCAGCTGAAGCCAGCGACACGTTCGATCACTTGTATTCGTGTGCGGGAATCTCTTTTACCATCGTTGATCATTCATACCCCGTGGAGACTCTCAGGCTCATGAATAAGGAGATGGGCGCGTTGACTATTGAAGGGAAGGAGAATACCACTGATCCAGCCCAATCGGCTTGAGGAGTCTTGGATACATATACTAAAAGCGAATTATGTTTTTTTTCGCAGCTTGATTACTTTCATCCACATTCCAGTGTGCATTGTACCTATTTACATTTAGCGACGGACAGGGGTTGTAGTACGGGTACCTCATTGTTTGGACATGGCCAGTTACTGCACATGTTTACCACACTCAACGTAATAGAGCGTCTGTCTCAATACCATCCACATATCTTGTCTTGTACCCATGAAAAGCCTTCATTCTCACACCCCTTACTGAATTTTCGGCACTAAACTATTTCATCCGAGTCAGTCGTGATGGAAAAAACAGACACCCAAGAAAGCACGGCAGTCACCTTTGAATGGACCCTTCGTGGTCTCAAGAATATCTTTGAATCGAGGTAGTCCATTGAAATGCCCCCTAGCTACGCTGACCAGAATTGTAGCAAAGGTGAATCGAAGTCAAAGGTTACCAAGTCTATGAGATTCGGACATGGACGCTGGCAGGTATGTATAACATCAGTACTATATTGCCTCACCAACTGACTTCATCAAATATCGCTATACAGATTCTCTTCTATGCAAACTCTGGGACGGAGGGCGGAGGGTTCGTAAGCTTGTATCTGTCCTGTGAAGTACGCCTCATAGTTTCTTGTACCACGAACTGTCATTGACACCATTATCTCTAGCCCACTGCTGAAGAAAAGACATGCGGTGGACGGGAAGTACGTCTTATGGCGGCTTCGGCTACTTCGGCACATCTCCTCTCGCACACTAACCTCAAATGCATAGGTGGGTACGAGAGGGCGTCTACAAATCAATTCGAGCTCGAAGGTCAGACTTCACGTTATTGTGGTTCGTCTGCAGCTGATTCTTTCATATGTCTGGGAAGACTGCATTATTCAATATCAAAGAAGCCCACAATCATTCGTTCTCATCGAAGGTATGTTATTCGGTTAACTTTTCGACCCATGCTTAGTTGGCTCATACAGACAGCTAATTGGGGATGGTGCGTGCGTCCCGTTATTCACGAGTATGTTGGTACATCTTCGGACAGGGCTCAGTTTGCGCGACGAGATCATGTATATTATCATTCAAATGCCGTCAAGGAACAGGACGCTTTCCTCATCATCTGTACTATCACATCATCCCCGGCCGTCCCTGCGCAACCACCATCAGCGCCAGCTCAGCTTGTACCAAAGGATTTCCTGGAACGTGTAGGGTCGCTGCTTGATGACCCACTATATTCCGACATCGAGTTCGTCCTTCCTTGCCGAGGCAGGTCAAGAGTTTTAGGTCTATCTACGCCAACAGAAAGATATTGCAAAGAGCAGATTACTTTCAGACTAGTAAGACTAATTGGATCGATACAACAGATGATACTTACACTTACGTTGTCCTTAGTGTTCAGCTCAGGATTTTCCGAGGCTTCTTCAGACCATGGACAATATGATATCGATGATGGCGACGGCGCCTCAGATGACACCTATCTTAGTCGTCAGTATGATGATTCGGATGACGAAGACGAAGAATTTACGATACAAACAATTGATGAACCGAGTTTTGACGGCACCGTAGAGTTGCAAATTGAAGAGGACGCTGGACCTTCTGTACCAGTTGCAAATACCAGCAACACCGAGCCAAATGTCCACTCCGTAGAAGAAGATGCACAAATGTCGAGTGGTCCGGAGGACGGACAGACACGTAATGTTCAACCCAAGTTATCCCACCCATCATCTCCAAGGAGTAATGACGTAGCTCTTGATACGAATGCACACAATTGGATGAAACCTACGGCACCTGCCGAAGGCAAGGAGGTTGCAGGACCCAAGAAAATGCGTGTCTTTATTCGGGACGTCGCATATGCAACTTACAAGGCTGTTCTCTACTACGTGAGCGTGATTTGGGGTGTATTTGGTACAACCATGACCTATTCATTGCAGATTTATACTGATGTCGTTGTCTTTGCTCCTATATCCTCATCTTTCATCTCAACGGCTCAAAAGAGGTCGCCGACAATAATGTCAACAGCGCAAGCCCCGTCTGATAGTCAGTCTAATTTACTTGACGTTCCAAAAGCAGGGAGCTCGACAGAAACTCCTACCTCAAGGAGAGAGTGGATCCGAAAGTGGCAACAAAGTCATCCAGGGCGACCATCACCTTGTTCTGCGAAAGCTGTCTATCGATTAGCAGACAGTGAGTCAATCACACGCCTTTTTTTATTGTTTTCGTTATTCACTGTAATCGGAACGATAGAACTTGGTCTCCTTGATTTGAAGGAGCGTGCATATCAGGTAGTTTGTGCTCTCATATAAATGTAATTCGTGTTGACGCACACAATGCAGCACATCCAGAAGTCGTTCACTGTCGACAATATTCCATACGAGGTGTTCTCTCCATTCTCTGCGACCTTTTCGGACATCCGCAAAATCCAAGTTAATTTCTTCCTTGAGCACTGGGGAGATATCCGGTCTTCAGACGCAATGCGCAGCGTGTGGCAGCAAATTCGCATAGGAAGACATCCTGGATTCGAGGAAGGTATGTGCTCAGACTCTCGATTTTCACAATATGGAAGCTGACATCATCCAGTATGGCCCTTGATTGCACAGCATCTAGAGTTTAACCCGAAGGTGGGAGGAACAGGGGATACGGAACAAATTGAGGGTTAGAAATAGGAGTAACAAGCTTGTGTTATTGCAAGGACATCATGTATATATGTTTCTCGTATATTTAATGACACCTTTCCCTTGTTTTTGACGATGAGTAAGCTTTATAGCTGAAACGTTCGACAGTATATACATCAACACATGCAGTTTTTTTGCTGATTACCGAGGTAGAAAGCTGGATAATCAGACACAGGGAAGGCGGAATGGACCTGAAATAAGCAATCGCACAGTGAGTTATAGAAGTGGACGAAATCCTAGAGCTCGGCGTAGTACACCTGGTTATAGTAACATGGTTCCAAATAGTCCGATGGTATTCAATTATGCGTCACTCGGACATCATTCAACAGAAGTCAAACTGCCATAATCCGTGGCTTCCGTTCCCGAGACGCTGACCGTTCCATCACGATCACTGTCTTCCTCATCTTCCTCATCGCCTTGTGGCTTTCCGGTAACCGTAGACATGCTAGTGCTGAACTGGAGGGCGCTTGGGCTCGGGCCAGAAAACATTGCTGTTACTCCAGTACCTTGATGTGCGTAGATCCTTGAGTGAGAACGAAACTATGAGCGGGGTGACGAATCACCATTGAGGAGTGAACCAAATGAACGACTGGTGGTCGATGTTTGCGATGCAGGGTTCGGCGTGTTTGTGGACCGTCTCGGTGTCCCAGGACGTGAAGCGGTTGACGCTGAGTCACGCCGGAGCACGTCGCCAGCAGGTCGCCGCCCTTGCGTGGCTTCGTTGTAGTGGGTGGGACGAGGATGTGCAATGTCACTTGGGCGCTGGTGAACTCCCAAAGAAGGACGTCTCCGATCTTCTGGCCCAAAAGATCGTGAAGCCTGTGAAACATCGGCAGGAACAAAGAGCTGCTGATCCTCAAGATCGTTATGAGAATTTTGGATGACAGCGCCTGATGGGCCGTCCGCCGTCTGCGACGGAATGCGGTGGAGAAGACCAAAGCTATCAAAAATAATGTCAGTCCATGATCCGTTTGGATTATAAATAAAAACAAACCCAAAAACACATCCCAGTAGTCCTTCGCCACCCCAATGGCGATTGGGCACTAGTACGACCTCCCTGAGATTACTGAGAAGTGGCAGGTTAGAGAAATACAAGACTCGATCTACAGCATCAGAACGTACTCGAAGTCATACGAGTAGACATAAACTCGCAACGGCTTGTCAACATGCTGCGAATACAAAATGTTTAGCGGCCCAAAATAGCACAAGATCCAGATAATATCATACAGCTTCCACGACATCATAAAAATCGTTCTCCGCGGTCAATATGCCGCCGGACCATCCTATTATCCAGTCGCCGTAGGGAACGAGACCCGCACTTTCTGCTGGACTTCCTTCTAGAACTTCAAGAACATGCCAAACATTGTTTGACGCATTCTCAAATTCGCACATTCGCATGCTCAAACCCAACAAGGAAGGCTGAGGAGAGTTCTCAACGTCATCTTGTGGGATCAACGCTTGTTGTGTCAAAGCCCAAGCCCGCGAGGGAACAATTGGTACAACTAAGTTTGATCACATCGTTAACGCCATAAGCGTGTCCTATGAGACTAGACGCACCTCGAGTTGTGCGAGTTTTACTGTTCCAGACTAAAAGATTAAGCGTTTTCTCCTCATGTTCTTCCACTATCCTTTCGAGCTCCGTAGCATCTATGTCGCTCTCAGCGTAGAAAGCATCACTGCCATCGAAACCAACGATGAAGTCGAAGAATGGCTCTATGGACGTTTGCGAGGCTGGCGATGAAGCAGTGACTCGTAAGACATGCAAGGCATGAGATTTTTGTGCTTGTGCTGCGGATGTCGATGATTGTCCTGCTCCCATAGAGTCTACAGAGAACTTTAAGTCTTACATTAATTGCAACAGCGTTTGAGACAGTAGCACTAGATAGGTTGTTTGTCATTGTTTGTTTTTAACCACCCTTGAACCTACCCAAATTTTCTTTCGCAAAGCGCGAGTCGCGTTCATTCGGGGTGTCGATACTATTTCGTCGACTGACTCCATGCGGCATGCGGTGAGCCAATCCATTGGTTTTGTAGTTTATCGTGGTCTGAAACTGACATTTATCTGAGACAGCTAACTTATGTTACTTTGTCGCCGTTTACTTCCTCGAGTACACACCCCGATCCGTGTTTACGCGCAACAATTAATTGGCAGCCAGATCCATGGCAAAGCTGTATCTCACTCGAGACTTGCCAATGTCACTGTGCATAATGCCTTGCCGGAGGCTGTGGACTTGGCGTCTATGCTTCATCGTACTTCCCGTGTTGAGAAAGAGTTGCTGGAAAGAGTTGCGTGCATTTCAACATGGCTACCTCCACAGGTGCCGAAGAAGTCTGCACAAACGGAAAAAATGGTGGAAGCTTTACCCGACCCTTTTGCGGCCTACGCGAAGTTGCGAGCACAGGACAAAACGCTGGCCGCGTCTTTACCGCTTCCCATTCTTGTCGCTCTCTCTGAGAAGGCCACAAAGTATGGATTATCGACTATCGTGGATGGTATTGCTACAGACTTACTGGACGGGATTATCACCACCTCAAGTCGCCAGCTCCGAGTCGCTACGGCGTTACTGTCAGCGACACACCACGATCCGCCCATTCTCGACAAGCAGAAAATTTACTCCCTCCTCATCCTCCTTCGTCAATCCCATGCGCTTTCCGAATTAAGTTCTGCAAATATCTCCGCGCTAGTCAAATGTATTGTCGACAACCCCAGCATAGATCCGTACGATGCAAAGACCATGGATATCCTCCTCCCTATTTTCCACCAATCCCTTATAAACCAATCCGTGCCAAAAGGTGCAAAGTCTATGTCCTATCGCCCTCCGGGCAATGTTTTCATAGCCTTTGGCCTAATCCATAAGTTGATCATATTTGACCAAGACAAACACGCGCTCCGCCTCTTTGAGACTCTCACCGAGACCAGCCATATCCCAGTAGAAGCCTTCACAGAAGTCTATCATACATCTGCAAAGGACAACAATTTCGCCTTCGTAGTCAGGTCGACATTGGTCAGAGCCTGTCTCCACTGGGGCTGGTACCATCGTGCACTTGACATCGTGGTCACTGCAATCCGGACTCAAGTTTCAACTGATATAGCACTCACTGAACTAGCACTCAGTACGCTGCACCTTGCTCTGCACAACGCATCTTCCAATCATTTCAAGCACTGTACATGGCTTATACGTCATCTCATCAATTCCTCCAGCAATGTTATTGTCCCAGATAGCATGATTCGCCTATTCTACGACAAAGCCATGCATTTGCAAGATGGACCATCCGCAGAGATTCTCTACAAGGATATACAATCCTCGAGAGTCATTCGGAGGAAGAAGTATCCTCTTCCACGAGGATATTCGTTGACGTGGCTCATGAACCATCTTACGATCGCCAGCCGAAACGTGCACCTGGCTCGGACATTAGCCAAGCAAGTCATTGACGAGTTGGAGCCAATACCAGTACAAGACCGGGCTCATTTCATTGCTCTCACCGCATCCCATGGTTTCTCCTCCTCCGCACGCACATTGTGGGAGCGTTATTCCGTCGGAAAGGATCGCGAAGCGGTCCTTGGCAATGCTTCATTGATGCTTCGTATGGTCAGCGTCTTTTCCAAGCTCATATATCGCACCAAGGCCGAGATAGAAGAGTCGATATCAAGTCAAGACGAGGGTAGCCCAAGCACAGCTTCGACGCTTGACGAACGGCAGAAATTGTTGGAGCACTTGCTCCAGTTCGCCGAACTGGTCGTTGGCGCTTTTCGCATATCGAAAGGCTCTCTAGAGGAAACGTCTCATTATGACCTGAGCACATTGGCTCGTGCCTACATCACGCTTGGGCGTATTTCCGAAGGTCTGGACATGCTCAAAGTTCTACTTAAGCGCTACGAAATTCCAGACCTCTACGATATTAACATCGCACTATCCGCCATGGCTGAGCTTCATCCGAAGAAGGCGGTGGGCATACTGAAAAAGATGGTTGAACGAGGCATACGCCCTGATGCAGTGACGTTTGGGACGATCATTCATCATGCCATCCTTCATGGCGAGATGAGACTCGCAGGCTACTTGATTGGTCGTGCCAAAGAGCTCGGTTGCGATGAGCTGTCAGCCAAAACCACTGCTTCGCTTATAAGGGCGAGCGTAAACGCGGACGGGGCTCCCAAGTCAATTCTGAAGGAGAATCTACAGCGTGCCTGGGAGATTATTCAATCAGGGGACGTCTCGAGCGTCGTGCACACGCCCAATACCGGGAAATACTGCATTTTTGCATCACTCCGCCTTGATGACCCCGTGATGGCATTCAAATTCTGGGAGACGCTGGTGAAGGAGAAGACTGAATGGGAAGACAGAAAACAGGTGTTCCAACGACGGCTTATTGCCGATATGATCCAACGACATTGCCAAGAAGGTGCGCTAAGTAGGAGTCATGGTCGACAGATGCTTGCTCAGTTGAAGGAGAGGAGGATACTATTGTAGATCGTCATGCGGATTGCAAATTGTAGATTTAAACTATTCACCCTACATAATGACAACGAGTTGCAAGACTACGGTTCCTTCGATAGGTCTTTACATATCGTTGACTGCCACGCGACAATGTAGGAGTAGGAATAATTTCGTGGGTGTTGTCAAGTTGGTCCTTGAGGGTGGTTGTTTGTAAGTATTGTGATACTTCTTAAATTGGGTGCGGATAACGGGCCGTTGATTGTTGGTCAAAGAAGCTTTCTCTAATTGTGTCTAGCTGGGAGACGTACCCAGGCCTATAATATCTGTCCGACTAATAGAGCCAAGAAAAGGACACGAGAATTACTAACCCATTCATTGAATTGCCGTGACTACCAGATCATCTCATTCGTTTCCGGTTCCGTCTTTAACACCACCTCTCAGAGCTTCATTGTCACGCATGCCTGCTGTGCGAGCAAAAAAAGGCGCTAAATCTGTCTCGCCTACATCGTGCGACGCAAATCCAAACGAATCAATAACCGCCGAAAACAGTACAAGCCAGAGAAAGTGCGTCCGTGTCCTCATAAAGACCGATGTTTCTCCGTTCAGCTTGAACCCCCCCATCTTATTCCACTACCTCCATTGCGTCTAACCTGATTCATACATCCTTCGTAGCCGGGTCGAGCCTCTTCTAGTACTATCAGTTGAAATAGTGGGCTTATCATGTCATTTTTTTCTCTGCTTTGGTAAAGATTCAATGTTCTGACTTCAAATCCCTTTCTTCATTCAACAGGCGGCAATCTCAGAGTACGTTTTAGCGCTCATTTCTCCAAGGTTGATCGAGATTAAGTTATTCCTTCTCTTCTTTCGAACAGGTTGTGATGCTTGTAGAGCCAGAAAGGTTCGATGCGTCCGGGAGAATCTAGAAGATCCAAGGCAGTCATGCAAGCATTGCATAGCACTTGGAATACCCTGCACTTATGATTACCGACCGAAAAAGAGAGGTCCTCCTAACTTGTAAGTGATCCCCTAGGGTCGCACTCTTCCCTAATACTAATGCTAGATCCTTAGATATCTCCGCCGTCTACAAGAAGCAGCTGCTGCCGTTGTCGCAGCTCAAGCTGAGCAGAATAATCAGACAAACGATGTTGCGTCAATATCGCCTACCTCTGCTCACCAATCCCTTGCTAGCCCAATACATTCAAATTTATCCCCATTGCAGCAACACATACAGTCCCCTTCGCTGGAACCAGTCTTGGCCCCAATCCAGACTTCCGCTCCCATTATCCCCCCATCTCGCTACCCTATCGCGGCCGACTCATATCACAATCACTACTCTCCTGTTAATACGATTCTCCCGACACCCACTAGTGGCGCTCTCCTCACTCAGAAGACTGACGATAATCAATCATACTCATTTCCCGAGTCATATGGCGGATTTTCCGCATACAACTGGTCTTATAAAAATCATCAACCCCTCCCAGTTCTACTTCCGAGTGTAATGCCCCCACTTTCATATTATTATCGACCTCACCGCTTGGAAGACATTGCCCCCCGGGACAGTATTTCACTCATTATTGCTCTTTTCTTCGATTTCGTATATCCGCTAACCCCATGTATTCACAAGCCATCGTTCATGGCGGACCTGCATACCAAGAGAGAAGAACGCGACCCGCTATTTTTTGCTCTCGTCATGTCCACAGTAGCATCAACCTTGGTGCAAGTACCACGATCTTATGTACCCATGGAACGCTCTGTTGTGCGAAAGCTTGCACAGAGGTGCTATGAAGCCAGCCGACATATCACTACTGCAGCCTACGACCCTCCCATGTCTATGCACGTTGTTATTCGATACTTGTGCGTAGTTCGGCTATTTTCCGTGACTGCCTCCATTCATTATTGCCAGCGACTGTATCTACCATTTCTGCGAAGGTAATGATGCTGCGCAACACGCCGCCTTCGGCGAAGCGGCTCACATTGCCGTTACTCTGCGCATGCACGAGGAATCCTCTTACGAGGGGCTTGACCCCATTGAATGCGAGGTCAGACGGCGAACATTTTGGTTACTTTTTGGTGGTACGTTCTGGATTGTATCTTTCATCGATGCAAAAACATTATGTTTGACTACGGAAAAATTAACTTGATTTTGGGTTCTGCAGCTGACAAGTCAATGTCGATTCTCTTGGGTCGCCCCATATGTCTTCGCGACGAAGATTGCACTGTTCATTTCCCGAAGGAACTCGATGACGAGTAGTAAGTCACTTCACTTTTCGCCCGAGAACTAACCAAGCTCATTTCGGTGACTACTCTTTTGAGCATCATTCACAGTGCATACCTGCCTCAGCCGCGTGGCAAGACAGCTTTGGTCTCAGGATTAAATTACATCTCCAGGATCTTTGCACTTCTCGGTGAAATATTAGTTCGTATCAGAGTCGATAAGCGGTCACCTCCACAGGGTCAATTTGCAACGGCGAGACTGGAGGAAGTTCAATCGTTGCACTCGCGCATTATGGGAGCTCTCATGCACACACCAGAGCCCCTGAGGCTGAAACAAACACGTAGGCACAGCCGCCTTCCAGCGGAGTGCGGTGGTGCTGGGTTCAGACAAGCCACATTTGCGGAGGTCAAGGACTTCTTCGAAAACCCCAAAGCTTCACGTGCAAATGCCCTTAACCCGTTCCTTGTCATGCAGGCAAATCTTTACGTGACTCAAGTGAGTTGTCACTGCAAAACGGCACTGTTCACCGTTAAATCTATTGATCAAGCAACTCGTTCGATTTGTGGTGGAACAATATCGTGATGAACTGGTTATGGCTTTGCAGGGTAGTATTGATGAACACCAGGTCGCTGAAGATAGGGAAGCGGTTGCAAGTGACCTGCTCAATATTCTTCACAGGCAAGAACTTCTTGCATCTGACACGGTGCTGTTAAAACATTTTCCGCAGTATCCCTATCCAGTCAATTGCCACCAATGGTCCTTCACTGGTGAGAATTCATCGTATCGATTTTGGAATTTATCAAGTGACACCGCTGCGCTACTCAGGTGCACAAAGTGCGGTTCGTCGCATCCACCTTGCTAGATGCTGTCCGGAAGGCGGAGACCGCTCCGGCATCGGCTGCGCGTGCCCATGCTTTCCTGTGTGCGTTTCGCGCGATTATCGCCATACTGTTATCTCTCTGACACGCTTCTTAGGGGACTTCCTATCTATTCTATCCGAAATCGAGAGAAATTATCTGTGAGTTGCGGCAATCATATTTCCTACGCGTGAAGTCTGTGTGAGCTTATTACTGTGTATGCCAGTCTCGATGACGATCGTGACGCAACATCGAGTGGCGACGGTGGTATGTCCATAATCTAGTGCCTTCTCAAAATTAGTACATAATCTATGTACTTCCTTTTGTTGCTCTTGTATCGTAGATTTTCTTTGGGTTGGTGTGTTGTATTGCTGGACTAATCTATTTGTACACACCACTGTTCTTCTAAACTTATCGATATTCGTTCAGTTATACCGTCAGCTCTCTCCCAAGCGTGCTATCTTTAGTATTGAAATCTTACTACATTTGTGATTGGCATACGGATGTCAGTTGTCTATATTCAGCATCACGATACTCGACCTCGAATATCATGGTACTATTTTAACTGAACTGTATTTTGGTAGGGCTTGAGAACAGGGGAGTTCTGTGTTTGGCCTTGCGTGACCACCCTGTGACATCATGTGACTCGCAAAGTGGATTTGGCCAAACAGTTGACCCTGCCAACGAGTTACATATGCCAGTTCAAATTCGGGCGTGATTCCTCTTGGCCTACTTACAAGTTGTCGTGCCAATTCGTCATGGACACACAATTCGAAGGAGGCAGCAAAGGTGACCCAGTGCAGATAACGGAAGGTTGGATAATCCCTGCAGATTGGCTCCATACGCTGACAGGAGACGCGTCTTCTTTTGGTGCATTGATAATTGAACCTTGATGGTTATGTAGATGAAGCAGCTGTTTATGACCGCCAGATCCGATTATGGGGCCTTGAAGCTCAGCAACGGTGAGTGCGTGATCGTTTGCTACACAAGTAGCAGACGTGGCTCGCTCGCACTGTACCTTGAGTACTGAGCTGGCCATTGACAGAATGCGAAATGCCACCATCTTGGTTATCCGACTGCGGGGTACTGCGACAGAAGCAATCAAAAACATCGTTTTGGCAGGGATAGGGAAACTTGTCATTTACGACTCAGAAGAAGTAAAGGAGGAGGACTTGGGGGCTGGCTTCTTTTTCAGAGATGAGGATGTGGGGAAAAAGGTACTACAAAGTTCAATCCTCGCAGATTTTTTATGGTTATTTACCGGCGGTTTTTCTTTTTCCGATAGAGAGTGGATGCTGCGAAGGCTCGAATAGAGGCGCTGAATCCACTTGTCACGGTACAAGCTCTGAGACATCCGACGATTTTAGAGCAAGACTCTCTGGAAGCCCTGATTATGAGCGTTGATTTAGTTTGCGTAACGGATTGGGACCGCGAAGCCTTGGTCAGTTCAATAATTTCCAGTGTATTCGTTAGCTCATTTACTCCTTTAGATCAAGATCAATGATATTTGCCGGCAGTTTGGGAAGCCATTCTATGCCGGTGGTACATTTGGCTTACTGGGTTACGTCTTCTGTGACCTGCTCAAGCATGATTACATTTCTCCGTGAGTGGTCTCTGTCCGTTGTTCTGGATGACTGCTCGTCTCTATTGGTTGTCAATCCTGCCACTTTTGTCGTCTAACATCATTGAGGAAAGTGACCGGTCGGCACCCAAAGAAGCGCCAAAAAATGTGAAAGCGACTGCATCCTATCCGCGGCTGTCCATGGCTTTGCAGCATCGGTGGACAGGTCTGACAAAACGCCAAACAAAAGAACTCAACCCCGCTGTGGTGCATATGATTTTGGGTATGACATGTTATCATTTTCTGATTCTACGCGCATGACCTGATATGCACCGGCTAGCCCTTTGGGAGTATCAACATAACCATGAAGGGAGACTTCCAGACGACATGGACGCCACCTCTGAGCTAGGGCAGATAGCCAACTCTATTCTTGCTACGTCGGACGTTAACCGACAAGTTCTGACTTCAGTTCCTCTAGATCTGATCGAGTGCGCATTATTAAGACTTATCTGCTTGGGGTTTTAAAATGACGTGTGTGTTCTAGTGCAATGAGCACATCAGCTGCGCATGAGTTTTCGCCGACATGTGCGGTTGTTGGAGGGATCCTGGCACAGGATATTTTGAAAGCCCTCGCCGCTCGAGAAGCGCCGATAGCAAACTTTTTCACATTCGATGGAAATACCGGTGGTGGATCGGTGTGTAGGATGAACATGTAGTTGATACTGCTGCTCGTTTAATTCTTTACCCCCAATATGATTTGCTGTTTGTCTTATTTGGATGAACCAGCTATTGCCACGCCATTCATGTTGAGGCGGTACAAGGCCGGCCGGCGTGGGAGAGTCAAATCCGTCCCGGTTTGGACCAGCGTTGAAGCCACGGGTCAGGGTCACCCTGTGAATATCCTGCAGTTTCTAAGTCTCGTAATTCCTTCCTCTTCTTAACCCTCATGGTCCCTCAGCAACAACGCCGGCCTCCTCCAAGTGCCCAGGAATATTACGCCGTACCACAAAGTCCACAAGGTTCATCTATGCAGGCTCCATATAATCAGTCACGACGACCCCCAGCAAGGTCTGGTTCTGCAGGCAGCCAGATGCAATCAGGTAGGGGTGCTATTGCACAGGGAGTAGCTAGTGGTCAAATTGGTGGGGGATATGGTCCTTATTCTGTGAGCACTCTTCACTCTATGTTGATCTTGCTGTGAACTTCTGGCGCTTCAAGTACAACCCATCTACATCCCAGAACAACGGCGTTCACAACCCTTCACGATTCAGCGCTGCCGCCTCTGAGGTCTCTTCTGCGACTGGCGAAAAGCCTGGCGGTCCTCTAAACACCTCGTCTTCTGTCCCACCATATCTGTGGGACATCAAGGATCCAGATCTCGATGACGCCCTGCACAATCCAGATCCTGTCAATGATGCTGCACTTGATAGTTCTTTCACGGTTTTCTCAGCTCGAGGATGGGCGAATGCATCTGCACTCTTTATCCTCGTCGTCGGACTCATCACGCTGTTCGCTGGATACCCCATTATACATTATTTTACCTTGCCTTCCACCACGACAGCAGGATACAACTTGGGTGGAATAAATGCATCGGGTCAAATACCACTACTCCCGGGCATGCCGAGTCTCATAGATGCCGATACCCCATCATCATCTCTCTACCGAACAGGGAGTGATGGAGATACCTACAAGTTGGTATTCAGCGATGAATTTAATACAGACGGTCGAACATTCTGGCCTGGAGACGACCCATTCTGGGAAGCAGAGGACCTTCATTATTGGTGAGCGTGGAGAACGTGAGATTGACGGCCGATATAACGCCTGATACAGGGCTACTGGTGACCTCGAGTGGTATGCTCCGCAGGTGTGGCAGCATCCCAGAACTTGTGTTCATTGTGATCTGACATCGATCACAGGCTATAACGACTCAGGGCGGCAACATGATAATTACTTTGACGGAACAACCCATAAACAACCTCAACTTCTTGAGTGGTGTGTTTTAGTCGCTAATGCAATCAACCCCGTCGACTCATCATTTGTAGGCATGGTCACAACATGGAATAAAATCTGCTTCACAACAGGATACATAGAGGTCAACGTGAGCATGCCAGGCTCACCTCAAGCTCCCGGTTTCTGGCCTGGTGGGCAAAGTTGGCTATCGGGTGCTATCTATTTTTACTGATGCCGTTATCTAGGTGCGTGGACCATGGGTAATTTGGTGAGCACTTATAATCCGTGACGCTTTTGGCGGTAATGGCTAAAATTGATAGGGACGCGCTGGTTATGGAGGGACTACCCAAGGTTAGAGTGAATGTGTATGTTCTCTCACTTGTGTTTGATATTTTTGTAGGCACTTGGCCATACAGCTATGACACCTGTGACCTGGGAACACTGCCTAATCAGACCCAGAGTGGAGTTCCTGCCGCAGCAGCCACAGGTGGATCCGGCGGCGGGCCCCTGAGCTATCAACCGGGACAACGACTCTCGAGTTGCACTTGCGCTGGTCAAGATCATCCTGGGCCCAATGTGCAGACGGGGCGTGGAGTTCCAGAGATCGACATTTTTGAGACCGAAGTCGACGTCAGCAACTTTGAAGGCCAAGTTTCTCAATCCTTCCAGGTCGCACCGTACAACTATCAGTATGATTTCACTTCGACCTCACCTGCTACCACCCTCCAAAACTCTCAAACTGAATTGAACTCTTACAAGGGTGGCGTTTACCAACAGGCTTTATCAGCGATCACCTACATCAGTAGTTCGAACTATAACGGGCAGGGCTTCGCGAAGTATGGCTATGAATGGTGGTCAAATCCTAGTAACCGGCCAGAAGGATACATTCAGTGGTACAGTGAAGGCCAAGAAACATGGAAAATTACGGCTGCGTCTATTGGAGCGGATAGCACAGCTGAGATCTCGGCGCGTTTAATTCCTGAGGAACCCATGGTAAGTCCTTTGTTGTATGACCTATCCAAACGTTTGACGCCATTTTCAGTATATTATCCTGAACCTGGGTCTCGCTCGTGAGTAAAACTGACAGAGACATCTTTTTCGTTGCCCGCTAAGCGTGCTTCACTGTAGCTTCATTCCAAGCGCAAGACTTTATGCACATGCAATTTCCAAGTGAGATGTACATAGACTACGTTCGCGTCTACCAGCGGGAAGGCATTCAGAATGGTCTGACCTGTGATCCGCCAAACTACCCTACTGCGAGTTATATCAATAAGTACGTATCCATCAAGCCCTCGTGCTATCAGTCAATATCTCACACTGCGCAGTCATCTGAATGCATACACCAACCCCAACATTACAACCTGGTCACAAGCTGGATACAAATTCCCCACAAATAGTCTTACCGGGTGTTAAGCTGTGGGCATCCCCTTGCTTCGTGCTGTGCTGTTAGTCATGATCTTTAATAACCATACGCCTTGCTTGCATTATTGTACGACCACAGCTATTGCGCGCTGGACACTTCCTCCTCCACTCATTACGCCCCCTTCCACAACAGGACGTTCCGCCCTCTGTGGTCACATACTTACTTCGCGTCGTCATACATGGAACTTTACTAGTCTCTCGTTATTTTGTGGTAGAGATTCCTTCATAGTCGTTACCTATCGTAAATAGGATCCGAGACCACAACAGAGGAGATGGTGAATTAGATAGACCATCAGTATACCGAAGAGAACGAACGTATCAACACAGTAATGAGAAGGGGGGATGTATAACGAGGGCAATGATCTAGCCCAACATCTTTCTGAAGTCGTCTTGCCCCTTCTTTCCCGTGTGCTCCGTTGATTGGGCATTTGAACTCGATGGCGCGTGTGTGGCACCAAGACCCGGCTTACGAGCACGACCAAGGCCCGCTCTCGGCCGAGACCCGGCTGCCCGAGGTACAAACATGCCCCCAGTGACTGGCGGCGGTACCACAGGCTGACTACGAGAGGGCCCTGGCTGCTCTTCAGAAAACTGTAATACATTCCCGCCCAAGATGATAGGTTCAGTCCGAAGAAGTAGTTTCCCAGCCTCCTATAAACGTGAAGATGTGTCAGTATGATTCTGCGGAGCGTACGAACGCAACACCAACAGCAGGATTTTCAAGTTCGACCACTGCCTCATTCAAAGCGGCAAAGATCTCAGTTCGTTTAACAAGAGAATGTTTCTCTAGGAGCTGATGAAGTAGTCCTTCCTGTGTTCCTGAGGGAATGTTTCGAACTCGGACAGAACGGTTTCGAGCATCAGCGCGGCGGCCAAGACCTGTTTCGGCCGTGCCCTCTCTAAAGAGTAGATAAAGTAAATCAAGTGTTTGTACGGTGATGCGAGAGATTGACTGAACTTGTTCTTTGCACGCACGCGAGAATCTGTGAAGGTGACTGCGATACGCCGATTCTTCAGTTCATAGTTGTTAGCGGCAAGCGCAGCACGAGCATCCGTCTACAAAGCAATATATTGAACAACAAAATAGTTGCATGTTCGCGTAAACCATACCTCTGATTCAAAATCAATGAAAGCAAAACCTTTGGGCTGTCCGCTCTTATCTTCGGCAAGGCGGATTTCTTTGATGGGTCCGTACTGACAAAAACAACCACCCTTAGCAACCACCAACCATTGCACATAGAATGGACTCACAGTCTCAAAGACTTTTCTTAGGTCTTCTTTTGTCGCAAATTTGCTAAGGCCAGCGACGTAGAGTTCTCGCTCATTAGCATCTGCGTCTGATCTCTCTTTCTTGCGCTCGGGATTTGAGATGAACACGCTGACAGCGCGATCGGACTCCAGCTCGCGACCATGAAGCTCGAGCGCTCGTTTAGCTGACGACTGCCGTGCGAGAGTTAGATGTCAACAGTTGATGCAAAAAGAGTATCACAAACCGGAGATGTATACTGTAAGTAGCAAAAACGTCGCGTAGCTTTGAATTTCTTGCTTGGCCATCGTACATCAAAGATAAGGCCATACTTTTGGAACTGAATCAGGTTTGGATAGAATACACAGTAAAGTGACTCACTTGACCAAACAAATCACGAATAGACGTGTCATCGAATTTTTCTGGGAAGTTCGTGATATACAACGTAGAGCGCCATGCTAGATGTACACCGATCTCGGTCTCGTGTATTCTTTTCTTGTCCTTAGTAAGAGCAGCTGGCACGCTGTCCTTAAGAAGGAATACACGTGTCAGTACACGCGGTATGGTCCGTAAAATGATGTAACCTACCCTATCATAAAATTCCACCGTTGCGACTAGTGTTTCTGGCATACGAGTGAATTTGACATCTCGGATGTCGCCACACTGAATATACGGAAGTGAGAGAGAGATATAGGAGGAACAAAGTTAGGAGGATAGAACACTTGCATCTTTGAACAATGCCTTTAGATCGGCTTCAGTCGCCTCAGATGGTAGGTCGGCGACAAAAACGGTGCAGTTCTCTCGATCACTGATCGTATTAAGTTAATAACATTTCGAATATAAAGGCATCCATACCGTTTCAGGGAAACAGGTGGAGTTTCTGGAAACACGGTCTCAATAAAGCCTCAATGCAATAACAGCAATGGATGACTTACCGAGGCGACGTTTCTTGCCACCATTGTTTTCAGTGACAGGGAGTTCTTCCTCAGCTTTCCGTTTCTCTTTCGCGTCGGCCGGAGCTGAAAAGTCGACATCCATCGCTTCACTGACAACCGGTGCCGAACCTTGCGTCGCACTTGTGGCGGGAACGGATACAGCTGCCGCCGACGCAGCTTGCTGCTCTGCATACTGTGCTGCCGCCACTGCATATGCTTTCTCAGCTTCCTGAATTGTAGTTTGAGTTATTACCAGATTACTACAAGAGCGCACCTACCCGCGCTCTCCGCGCCTCAAGTTGGGCACTTGCTTGAGTGATTTTGCTAATGGCTTCTTCGAGAGAAGACAGGGACCCATGCGCATGTTCAAAGTTGTGCCATGCATCCCAAAGGGCCTCTGGATAATCCAGATTCTTCGTGCTCATATCTTGAAAGGTTTTGCGGGCAAGATCATGGTGATCTGTGCGGCTAGACACAGTTATTCAAACATCCAGGTAGATGAAATTGAATGAAGCGCACATGAGAACATCAGTGTAGGCCACCCAAGCTGCCCAGCTTGACTTATAGTGAGCAGCTGTGGAAGCCCAAAGTTGTACGGCGGCATCCGGAACGTCCGCAAGATTGAGATACTACATGGAAGATTCGCTAAGTTTATTTGCGGCGCTCAGAGGAATTGACATACAAATTCAGACAAGAACTTCTCTAGCCTGAAGCGAGGATCTCCACTGTTCGACGCTGGAGGAAGGGTACTTATCGTTACCATCAATGGTTGGGTCAAAAGTATGTCTTCTTACCTTGACGAACCATCGCGATACCGTCCTCCACGACTTTGATGAAGGTGGCCAGATCATTCTCGTCAGCACGACCAGCTTCAATCGCGCGCTTCTCCGCGCCTGCACGAGCGAGAACCAAAGGTACAATTTGGTCAGAGTCAACTTCAGGATCACTCTTCCTATCCCTATTGAATAGGGTTGTTGAAATTGCACGAGTGTAGGCAGCTGAAAAGACACATACATGAGAAAAAGAGTGCAGTTCAGCATAATTTTTTACCTTCAATATCCTCATTCTGACTGGCATCCATCTCATCTTTACTGGCCTCGGACTCTTGTTCCCGTTCCTGGCGTGAGAATAGGCATGTTGAGGGAGTAGTCAAGATTCGTCGAGCTTACCAGGAAACGGATGTATCGTGCCCAAACTTCACCCGAGCCTGGCGCGCTGCGTGTCGCACGTCGCCAAAACTCCACATTTTGACCTTGTGATTTCACAAAATCAATGTATCCAACCCAGAACACTTGCATTGCCCGTTCTGCGCCAAGCTCGCCAGCAAATTGGCGTCTTGATGCCTCTGCAAGGCTGCGTTCGTACAATCCACAAAGAATGAAATAGTCTGGATCTCTTCGACGTCGCTCTGCAGCGATGTAAGTTGCGTATGCATCGAGCGAGTAGCCAGCAGCTGCCTAAACAGAGTAACAATCAGAAATTTACGCAAGGAATTTAGTTTGCCTACCAGCGCCATCTCTGAAGCCTCTCGTTTCTCATATGCTTTAATAGCCCGTGAACGTAGTTTTGACGCAGATATGAGAAGCGATTCGTATTCGCTGGCAGGCTTGTGCGCAGTTGTAAACGAGGAGTATGATTGGTAGGTGTCCTGATGGTCTATAGTTGCGACCTTAGTATCGAAAGAGTGTATGAATAATGATATCTTACTGGCGTGCGGTTGCTGGAGACGAGCGAGCAGAATTTTTTCAATCGCGTTGACCAATAGGGGCCTAATATATCATGAGCGAGCTGCTACAACTTGTCGAAGTATCGAAGCTTTTGCGACGCACTTCTCATCAGTTGAGGCCTTCTCAAGTATCTCAAGCTCCAAGTTGTAATACTGATCCCACAGTATATGACTCTGCGTGTCGTCGGTGTCTAGCCGTCTGTAGTATTGGAGAACTTACCTGTGATATGTCACCAGTGCCTTTGGAAATAACGATAGACATTGCTTCTCGAGTCCAGTCATCAGAAAATAGCTCTCCCAAGTTATCTGGTTTAACCTCTAACCCAGAGAAGTATTCGTGACGGTCGGCTAGGAATCCTAGATGCTTTTGCAGAATGGAGAAGGCTAAATGTAGCCTATTAACAACTCTCATAACGCATATTGCAGCTCACATACACATATAGTCCGACTCTGCCTTTGAATATAGACCCAACACCTCCAGTGCGCCCTCTGGCGTATTTATATCACTCGCGGCAGTCTTCGCGTCAATGAGAGGTAACCAGATGGTGTCTGGTGTTGCCATATAGTTTGCTGCCATCTCAAGGGCAACCAGCAGTTGATCCTTGTCTTCCATGGACTTTGCCAGGCGAATGTGTTGCACATGGAGGTCAACACTGTATGCATTCGTGGATAATCTTGTGAGCGTGTCCGAAAGAGCATCGAGAGAAGCAAACTCGTCCATGACGCGAGAAACGGAGCAACTAAGAGCCTCTTATTCCTTTCGTTTGAATGGTCAACTACGACTGCGCCAAGTATTTGAATGATCTAGTACTTGCTGAATTCGACAAGCAACTTTGTTGCAGCAAATAGTATGTAGGTGGTATGAGCGGACCCCGAATACTTGGTACGGCCTCAAAATTGGTGTGACCGTCACACAAAATAGGTTCGATTCGGCGTGTGACCGTGTGTGATGAACTTATGATACATAATCTACAGTACTCTCCTATTCCAGAGAAATGCATGATTCTACAATACGCGGCATGGATGCTGAGGTAGTGAAGGTTTGAAAGGGGCAAGCCGTAAATAGCGGTAATCAATGAGAAGGTTTTGAGGACTTTCACAGAGGCGCATGGGCGGGAGGCGCGATGATGATGAGCAACATTGCAACTCCGCTCAAATGCAGGTTTCGGCGGCTGCATTTGAGCGGAGTTGCAATGTTTGCTCATCACCATCGCGCCTCCCGCCTGCGCCTCCTCCCGCTACCTGTTGTACCTACTTCACACTGCCTACCAACTTGCGAGTTACATTTGTTCTTCTGTTGTTTATCGTACTCAGTGGACGCCTGCCACCCTCTTACTTGCATTGAGTGTTCTCCTTCACTAACTAAATCATCGAGTGCCTCCTCTCGTGCTACCTTACATGAGCCCTCTCACATCGTGCCCTTTGCCACCCTTGTACATGATCTGCACTCTTGCGTGCCCATGTCTTAACTGACTTGTTCCTCGACACCTTCCGCCCACTCATGTGAACTCCCCACTTCCGAACTTCTCTGCCTTTGAATGCCGAGGCAGCGCCTGCCCGACATTCATTATCCAACTTAGGGTAAATATTTGATTCACTGTGTTTTTTGGGTTTTTTCGTATCATGTGTGCCTTAGTAAACCAAATTTATTGATACTTATGAGAAGACTGCACCTATTGCCGACCATGAGATCCAGAGCGCGCTGTTTCAGGAGTACCACATTCGAGCAGCGTCTAAATTCCTCCCACAGCCAGCTGCCGGAACCCCAGAGTGGGTATATCCCGGATGTTCTCGGGAGTCTGCAGAGCTGACAGCATAGAAGGTGCCAATCTGGGACACAAAAGAGACCCACGGTTACTTAGCATCAGAGTTACGACTCCCATCTTCCATTACGAGTGAGTGACACTACTATACCCATTCCATTCACAAAGCAATATTTATGGTAAGACCCGTGCCAGGATGATTATCTCTGCTACCGCGTCAGGCTTTTCTTTTGTCCGGGCGAACTACTCTTTGTTTTCATGCTTGGAACCAATTGATACCGGGGCTATGTTAGGTTTGGCGAGCCCCTGTGTCGCAGGAGTTACATGATCTGAATCTGGATCCATAAATGAGTGGCATCGCTAAGGTACTTGCCCCCGACCATGAATCATGCCATCGATACTCAGACGATCTCGTCGTCGTGAGTTAACCCTCACGAAGTCGTTCACGGGCGCGATTCAGGAAAAGGTTCACCCTCTGCAGTAAGTTTACTATTCTACGTACCATCACTGACGTCTCCCTGACTATAGCCTGACCAGGCGCTTTCCAGAGTTAATATCCTGCAGTTCATCAATCGTTGATCGCCCCAATCTTCACCCTCCCTCAATCAACTCCAATTGCAAGATCCCCAGACTTCGCGCGCCCTTCCCTGACATTTTCTCTATATCGCAGTCCGATCTCCAACCTCCAACACCATCCCATCCACACCCTCCCTCCCGAGCTTCTCGTTCGTATCTTTGAGCTGGGCTCGTTTGATGACGCCTTATTTCTTATCATCATCTCCCACGTCTGTCACCCATGGAGGATGCTTGCTATTCACACGCATACCCTCTGGCGGCGCCTGTCGTTTTGTTCTCATGGATTGCGATTGTGGAAGGAGCGCATAGCCCGTACCCGTGGGTGTTCTCTCGACGTTACAATTACACCTCCGCAGTACCATTTTCCCGATATGGATGCGTTAGCCCTGCAGCTCCATCTTCTTGTCCCACACATATCCAGAGCCCGCTCATTTGAGCTGCGGTTTTCAAGTTACTCGCCGTTCTTATGGAACACTGCTCTCGGCCCTATATGTTGTCTAGAGCAACGGGACGATAACACCGGCAGATATGCATTTACTCCATCGGTGTACGCGCTGAAACTGGAGAAACTTACTCTGTGTTATCCAGAGAATGACGACACAAAGGAGTTTGCTCTTTTCGGAGGCATTGCGCCTCGGTTGCATAACGTTATACTTGATGGTATTCGCCTGACTTGGCTACCAGAGCTTTATGGACGCCTCACACATCTCGACTATACCCATCACGGATTCACAGCT